>CM077236.1:23255699-23320699 GCA_039654775.1 Spinibarbus caldwelli | reverse complement strand
AATGTCTGTGATAGAAAGTTAGTGGAGTTCAGTGTTGTTTAGACCCCATTGACTTTCACTGTATAGAGAAAAAAATAGATTTTCAACAAAGACAGAAAGTTATACAGCTTTGGAGCAACATGAGGGTGAGAAAATAATGACTAAAATTTCATTTTTGGCTGAACTATCGCTTTAACTAAATCTATCCTTGGCACAACATGGCTGTAAAGCATGTCTTAATAAGGCTTGTTTATGGTTCAGGTAAAGTGAGCAGGATTTCAGTTCTGCAATGGTGAGTGAGCAGGAAAGGCTGGGGAAGGGTGGAGCAGCTGGTAGAGAGATGAAATGAAAGACAGAGAGAGAGAGGGAGAAAAGGTGAAGAGTGACAGAGGTTTTGCCACGTTCAGGAGAGAGCACAACCTGCCTCACCGGGCTTCAGAGATAATTGGATGGCAGAATAAGAGATTATTCTAGAGAAGAGTGAGATTCTCAGACTATAATGACTGGAAAGAAGTTTAACTTTAATAAGACTGTAAAAGTCGGCGTAATGAAAGTATACACCATTTGAATGCAAGTCATGTCAGTGAAGAATGATCTAGATTTAGCTAGTATATTACATATATCACTTCTTTGTTCTAAATTATCTTTGTTTTACCAAAATAGCTCATTAGTAACATTGGAAACAATTGTCACAGTGTGGCTGAACAGCAGCTTATTTCCAATAATATTACATTTTACTTTCACATTATTTCTCTTAATTCTCAGAATTTGGCTTGTGAACTATTGTGGATTTTTGTTTTGCTACTGCATCTAAAAGAGCTTTTTTTTTTTACTGGCTGCTGGCACACAACTGTGTATTTCCTCAAATGAAGCAACTTATTCATGCCATTTCACCGAGGTCAGTTTAGAATTTCTTTTCAATCAAATGCTCTTCAATGCTTTAGCTGTCATTTTCCATGCAGTGAAAAGGTCATTTAATGAGCCCCTGTGAGAAGCAGCCGTGACTGTAGTAAGGAGGACAATATCTTTATGATGCAACTTTCTCATTTCATCATTCTGAAGCAAAGAATTTCAATCCCTAAAACATGTAAATAAGGCAGGAAATATATTCTTATAAATACAAGCCCTGAGGTTCAGAGGCCATTTTAGACACAGCAAGATAACAAGAGCCCTGTTTGCGTGACAACTTGAAAGTCTGAATTAATCTCTCGGCTACAAGTTGTCTCCGCCAACCTCACCAACATGAGAACTGTGAATTGTTCATCCACAAAACCTTAAAATAGCTACAAGCATTTGTTCTCTGAGAACACCATCACCATTAGTGGCTAAAGGAATAATCTTTTGCATAAAAACAAAGTTTGTTCTCAGCTAAAGCCCAGCAAATCTGGGCCGCGTTTAGATGGTGGAACAAAAAATGCTTTCTGGCAAGAATGACAGGAACGATTATGCATCTTCACAGTGTAACTACTGTATCATCAACAAAGAGCTATCCACTGACACTATCATTCTCATGTCATAAAAACCATTCTACACATATTGTAAACTACGTCAGTGAGAAACAGATTGAGAGTTATTGACTCATCAGGGGTTTTTGCACTCTGGAAAAAAAAGAGAAAGAAAAATGTAAAACACTCTCCAAGTGAGATCCATTAGTTTGCGGCTTGAAATCACGCTGAAAGAACATTATTTCCCCCTTCAGCTTAGCCACATGAAAGAGCACTGAAAACCAACTTCCTAATGACACTCCCTATGACATTATCATTTAAATACAATCCCATGTGCATCTTAAATTAGTAGGCCATCGTTAGTATAAATTTGAATAACGTTCAAATGTCGAGAAGGAAGGAACACAGACCATGGCCTTTTGCTGTAGGCATGCAGTATAATAATGAGTGTTTCTTCAACTTCTGGGACATTTTGTGCAAGAGTTTTTTATTTTTTCGGTACAACAAACAGATTTCTGTTTTGTTCTGAAGATCACATTAAAATTTGGGCACAAAAATTCAGTTCATCCATTTCTTATTTCTTTCAACATTAAAATATGAAAATCCATCATAAAAGCATTATACATTTTTACACAAATTAGGACTGTATAAGTTCATTTTTATAAGTTGGTTACCAAAGGCTTATTTCTTTTAATGTTAAAAGATCAAAATACACCATAAAAACCTATTTATATACAGTACATTTTTACACAAATTAAGATTCAGTTTTGGAATCATCTGTATCTAATAAAGTTTAGTTTCATAAGCTGGCTACCAAGGAGTGAGGAAATTAAATATCTATCTATCTAGACACAAAAAATATATTTTTTGTGTATGTGTTTTATTGCATTTCCAATCAAGCAATTTCAGAGTTGGCCATTTCAATCAACCAACCTGTCAACCAACCAACCAATCACGCAATAAAATAAAATTGGACTACAACTACATAAAAATGCACACAGCAGTACATATATAGCACATCCATGTCAGTCTGTGTATGTGCATATGTATTGTGTATTTACATAGACAGAAAGGACGATAGGTAATATTCAAGATGAGACTGAAATGGGACTGACAAGATAAAAGCTTTTCTTTGAGATCAAGAGCAGAAAGAAGAGGAGGGAGGAGAATTAACCGATAAGACAGAGAGGAGATGGGACCCTGTCAAAACAAAGGAAGTTCCATGCAACATCTCGCCAATCCTGAGCTGGTGCTCGCATATACATTTTCCTCCGAAGCCCCCAAAAAAGCAATGTTTTCAGCTCTACCTGCATATCTTGTATTACAAACTAAATGCATGTGAGATTTCACAGAAAAATCCTCTCTGCTGACTTTTTTTGCAAAGCTTTTGCATTTATACCTGAACATTAACCTGCTCGTCCTTTGCACCCAGGCACTTGTTTGGGCCGTGATGCTTTTGTACAGAGCTAGTGCTGGTGTGTGTGGGGGGAAGGGAGAGAGAAGCTACGGATACCATTTAATGGACAGCCCAGTGAAGGAGCCCCAGAGTGGGTGAGATAATCAGGCCGAGAGTGCATGTAGGAGAAGCACAGATAATTGAGCGTAGGAGAGGGAGAGAGAGAGATGGGAAGGAAAGGTGGGGGTGATTCAGTATAGGAGAATGGACTGGATGCGAGTGATCCTTTGCTATTGCCCATTTGTGGCGGAACATGACATCTCAGAGAGGGAACAGAGCTCAAGGCTAAAGATTAATCTTCACAAGAGGAAGAGTGCATTTTTGCCCCTGGTAGGAGATTTTAGGCCATGAAAAATGCATGTTTTCGTTTGTGTTTAGTGTAGGTAGAAAAAAGAGACAGCGCTGGCTCACAGAACTCTGAATACTTTGGCGAGGACAGTTCCGGTGTGTTTATGTGTGCTTAGATGCTAATTTATGCATGTGGAAAATGATGAAAGCAACATTAGTGGCAAAACAACACACGCATATGCAGAAACAGGGTCCAAAAAATATTCATTTTTTTGCCACACCTGGCAATGAAAGAAAATTTATGCTCATAAATATTGCTTACCGGTCACGATACTGGAATTTGCATTGTCTTATTATACAGGCCTATTTTTGCTCTTAATAAAGTTTTTTAGCAGTTTTTTTCTTTGCATATTTGTGACAAACAGAACTAAATTGTCAGCGCCACAGCAAAAGAAATCATATTTTACCCGAGTTGTGAATGCAAACTTGTAGTCTGTATTGAATGTGATGAAATAAAATCTGTGTACCGTGAAAAAAATAGCAGGAAACATCTTTATATTGAGTTGTCCTTGTGGGCTGCACACAAAAATAAACATAGAACGCATCTGATCAGTGTAGTCCAATTTCTTGAACTAATGACTCCTATGAGCTCGTTCTTTGGATGAATAGTTCAAAAGGATGAGTTATTGGTTTGACAGATCCTTACTGAATCAAATTGTTCAGATTCACCATCTGACTCGCTTAATTGGAAGTATTATTTTCAGTAGTTAGTAACAAAATGAAGACAGTTTTGTTTCTGTTTTTGTCTAGTATAACAAGTATTATTTTACGTGATATATGATTTCTCTTGACAATTTAGTGCAAGGAAGCACAGACGGATCAACTCTCCATCTCTATATACAACATTTTGTTTCTCCTTTTTTGTTTTGGTGGCCTAATATGAGGAGTATTTCACATATGTGTTGCCACATGGAGAACAGGAGAAAAAAAATTACCGGCCAACTGGCGTATTGTACAACTTTGTTTTCCTTTCCCTACAAAGCCAATTTTTTACTTGCAATTGGCGTTTTCTGAGTGTTAATTTGGAAACCCGTGCAAAACTGAATACTTGGGCACATCTCTAGTGAATGATAAAATTAATGTGCAATATGTAAATTCAGATTTATACATGATACCTGTACAAACCCATCTGTGCAATATGCAAATTCGATATTTTTAACATTTGTTTGACATTTCTATTTCTTCATATTTATACTAGCTGTACATATCCATTTGCCCTGCACATATTCATTTTCTGCTTCACATATCTATACATAGCTACTCTCTACCACTTGTATTTGTATAATCTTGTTTGTATTACCCTGTAAATATTTTTTTTCTTCTGTAATCCAGCTGTTTTATTTCTGTAGCGCAAGCTTTGTTTCCAATTCAAATTTCTTGTGTGGGTGAACCTCAAACAAAAATCATTCAGAATCTAAAACACACATATATACATTGAAACTAAAATAATAAAGGCTGAGAGTCATCGATTTTACAAGAAATCTTCCACAGAGAATTACTGCCACAAAATCTGATCAGGGAGCAGAGGTGGGTAGTAACGAGTTACATTTACTTCGTTACATTTACTTGAGTAAATTTTTTGGGTAACTAATACTTTTAGAGTATATTTAAAAATGGGTACTTTTACTCTTACTCAAGTACATTTTTAGTGAAAAATCGGTACTTTTACTTCGTTACTGTGGGCGACGCTCCTCTCGTTACTTTATCTTATAATATATTGATTTATTACCAGTGTTGTTGAAAAAACCAGCATATGCTGGTTAGGTATGTTTTGAAGCTGGGATGCTGGTTTAAGCTGGTCCTTAACTTTAGGACCAGCACATGACCAGTTAAGGACCAGCATAAACCAGCAAAGGACCAGCTTAAATCAGTTCAAACCAGCATCCCATGCTTCAAAACATACCTTACCAGCATATGCTGGTTTTTTCAACAGGGAACAGTTTTGCTGCTTAATATTTTTTGGAACCTGTGACATTTTGTTCAGGATTCTTTTATGAATAGAAAGCTAAAAAAGAACAGCATTGATAATAAATCAGGCTGATAAAAATTCTGATTTGCATCACTGAAAAAAAAAACAAAAAAAACATTAAAAGTATTTTGAACGGCAGTGTGTGTATGTATGTATATATATATATGCTGCTGCTCGATGTAATCAGAGTGAATTTGTAGATTTTCTATAGCAAAACTAAAATGTGTTTAAAAGTGCGACTGACCAAATCGTCCGGCTCGGTTTGCCCCCGCCTCGAACTCGAAGACATAATTTGACAGTTTACCATCTGATCTCACTCAGTGACTTATTTCTGCAGAGATGCAGAAATAAGCCGTAATTTTGTTTTATTTGTAACTCTTTGGTAGATACATTTATAATTTCTATTACATTACTACTACTACTATTACTACTAATAAAACGTATGTTGAAATCGCGTTTGGTCTCGTACGTACCTTGTTAGTGTCTGCGCTTGCGTGGCCATTTATTGTGATTAACAGGAATGTGTGTTCAAGCGCCAGCAGAAGACAGTGTAAGAAATACTCTTTGAGAGAAGCAGTCTATCAGCGGAAGTTATAAGTAGCTCTTAAGTGTATTTACTTGTGTCATTAGTGTATAGCGCAGTTGCCGTTGCTAGGAAACGCTTGTTTTGTTTACTGAGTGGAGACGTGCTGAAATCGTGTTTGGTCTCGTACGTACCTTGTTAGTGTCTGCGCTTGCGTGGCCATTTATTGTGATTAACAAGAAAGTGTGTCGAGCTGAATTCAATTAGTGATTTGTTAGATGGGTATAAAAAAGGTTATTATACTTCGGCAGCGGTCGCGGCAGCCCTCATCGTGTGAAGACCGAAGTGTGTAAAGACCATCGACTCTACCGTGTGACTCCACCGGACAGGGACACCGGCAAGGGATAAGTATCGCTTTTCATTTATTCTCTTTCCTATAACTTGTTTCACTTCTCTTTCAGTTTTTATAACCATTTCTCACTTTATGTTCGACACAGTTATTTTTTTAGGATTACTGTTAAACTAATGTAGTTTGATTTGTATATGTTATCTATTTTAATTTTAGTTACAGTTGTAGTAATGTTTGTCATTTTATTAGTTTTTTTTCTATTATGTCTGTATAAGTTATTTATTAAGTTTTAGTTTTATTTAATTTGAGTTATTTTAGTACTTCAACAAACTACATGGAAATGAAATAATACTGAATTTATGGATATGCGTGTGTGTGTGTGCATATATGTCTGTGTGTGTGTACATACACGTAGTTGTTTTTGGTGTTTGGCTTAGTTTTATGTTAGAATCATTATTACTCTCTTATACCTTTTGTTCTCTTAATATACCTTATAAATTACCTGCACTCACTCACATTGTTAACACATCCCTTCACACTGGAGTTTTTCCCTCAGCATTTAAACAGGCTCGTATAACCCCACTTCTTAAGAAACCCACTCTTAACCCAACTCTTTTAGGGAACTATAGACCGGTTTCCCTTCTACCTTTCATTGCAAAAACACTTGAACGAGTTGTGTTCAACCAAGTCTCTGCCTTTCTCACACAGAACAACCTCCAGGACAGTAACCAATCTGGCTTCAGAAGTGGACATTCGACCGAAATTGCCTTGCTCTCAGTTGTTGAAGCCCTAAGACTTGCAAGAGCGGCTTCCAAGTTTTCATTACTTATCTTGCTGGATCTATCCGCTGCTTTTGATACGGTCAACCGCCAGATCCTCCTGTCAACCCTATTGAGAAAGGGCATCTCAGGAACTGCACTCCAGTGGTTTGAGTCTTACCTCTCAGATAGATCCTTCAAGGAATCTTGAAGAGGTGAAGTATACATGTCGCAACATCTAGCTACTGGGGTGCCTCAGGGCTCAGTCCTTGGACCACTTCTCTTCTCTATCTACATGGCATCATTAGGCTCTTTCATTCAGAAAAATGGCTTTTCATTTCACTGCTATGCTGATGACACTCAACTCTACCTCTCATTCCATCCTGATGATCCGACGATAACTGTTCGCATCTCAGCATGTATAACAGACATTTCTTGCTGGATGAAGGACCATCACCTTCAACTCAACCTAGCTAAGACAGAACTGCTTGTAGTTTCAGCAAACCCATCACTTCATCACAATTTCACCTTCCAGTTAGGCTCATCAACCATTACTCCTTCAAAAACAGCCAGAAACCTTGGAGTTGTGATTGATGATAAGCTGAATTTCTCAGACCACATTGCTAAAACTGCCCGGTCCTGCAGATTTGTTTTATATAATATTAGGAAGATCAGGCCCTTTCTTTCAGAATATGCAACACAACTCCTTGTTCAAGCTCTTGTTCTGTCCAGACTTGACTATTGCAATGCTCTCTTAGCAGGTCTTCCAGCCAATTCCATCAAACCTCTACAATTAATCCAAAATGCCGCTGCAAGATTAATCTTTAATGAGCCGAAAAGAACGCACGTCACACCTCTCAATTTGCACTGGCTACCAATAGCGGCTCGCATAAAATTCAAGGCATTAATGTTTGCATACAAAACCACCTTTGGCTCTGCACCCCTTTACCTAAATTCAGTACTTCAGACCTATGTGCCCTCTAGAAACTTGCGTTCTGCAAGTGAATGCCGCATTATTGTGCCTTCCCAAAGAGGCACAAAATCACTTTCTCTGACTTTTTCATTAACTGTTCCCATCTGGTGGAATGACCTGCCCAACTTAATCCGAGCAGCTGAATCCTTAGCCATCTTCAAGAAATGGCTAAAAACCCATCTCTTCCATCTTCATTTGACCCTCTAACTCTAGCATTCTCTTTTCTAATTTTATTTTATCTATCTCTCTTCTTTTTATTTAAAACACACACACACACACACACACACTTGACCCTCTGTCAATTTTATATTTATTCTCTAACTGCTAGCTTTTCTTAAAAAAATAAAACACTAGCTTTCTTTTCTATATTCTATCTACTTGTTAAAAAAAAACAAAAAAAACAACAACCTTGCTACGTGTACTCCATTAGGCTAACCGAGACTTGTCATAGCGCTTGCATGTTGTTGCTCTTTTGTTGGTTTTGATTGCTTCTATTGTCCTCATTTGTAAGTCGCTTTGGATAAAAGTGTCTGCTATATGACTAAATGTAAATGTAAATGTAATGTAATATTTTTAATTGTTTGTAGCTTTATTTTGTTTTCATTTAAATGTTAAGTTTAGAAATTTTGTCATATGCATTTCTCATTTTTATTTAATTATTTTTTTTTTTAATGTGTGTGTATATATACTATTTATAAAGTTTTAGCTTTTAGTTTTGGATCAGTTTTAGTTGTTTTAATACTACAATTGATTGTTTCTGTTGTCCTCATTTGTAAGTCACTTTGGATAAAAATGTCTGCTAAATGACTAAAAGTAAAGTAAAAGTATATATAAATTTTATCTAAATACATATATATCTAAATAAAAATAGACTATATTCAGCATATGATCCAAAGTAACTAGTAACTAACTACTTGAGTAGTTTTTTTTATCCGATACTTTTTACTCTTACTCAAGTAACTATTCAGACTATTACTTTTACTTTTACTTGAGTAAATATTTCTTCAAGCACTTTTACTTTTACTTGAGTACAGTTTTTGGGTACTCTACCCACCTCTGTCAGGGAGTTCATCCATTGGTGCACAAGCATTAAAAAGAAAGCAACATAGTGAAACACAGCAGAAAGCTTTTCTGTGATTACAATTAAACCGATTCACTGTATGCCCCTGAATGAAAGATCAAAGCAAAGTGCATCAGTATGCAGAGCAGGGCACAGTATTGATTTTTGAGCTATTCCGAGGGCTCATGTAAACACAGGATCATTTAGACTGGGGATGTCTTCCACAAAAGCACACATGAGACTCCAGTTGAACCATATTCATTGCAAGCATTATTGCTCCAGCCATGCCTGTTTAGAATCTAGAGGTCAAGAAAGATTTATGACATGCCACGAGCTTATCATCCACAACCAGAAATGGTGGCATTTTTTTTATAACACGAAGCAAAATGAAGGTCAGGTAGCACCACATCATGTCTTTACGAGGGGTCTCTCCCTCCGTTGATCTCGCCCTTCCTGATGCAACATAAATCTGATAAGCGGACCTGAAAGAATCGCTAAACAGGATTATTCCCTGATAGGCCACTATGCCCCATGCGGTCCATTCTGAGAGAGTTCACGGAGTGCCTGGAGACTACAAGCCTGAAGGATTAAACAAATAAAAAAAGACGGATATGTGGATAGTGGCTGAACGACAGCCAGGTAAGCGAAAAATTCTGAACTCATTAATATTGAACTTTGGAGTGACAAAGTGAGTTTTAATACCAAATATAATGCCAAATTCTACAGCAAGCCTGAAGCATACTGTGCCCTTCATGTGGGACTTGATTTTGAACTAGAATACTTATACGCACTCACATTACTGTTCAAAGTTTGAGGTCAGTACAGTTTAAAAAAATATATATATTTTTAAAGAAGTCTCTTATGCTCACCAAGGCTGCATTTATTTAATAAAAAAATACAGTAAAAATAGTATTACAATAGAAGTCTGTTAATTTTAATCAATTAAATAAGTCCTTGCTGAATGAAAGTCTAAATAAATAAATAAAATCATACTGATATAAGGGCAAAAGTTTAAAAACCGAATTCTGATCCTACATTAAAGAGACCAAATGATAACATTTCTAGACTGAAATGACTGACCATATTGACAAACCTGAGATGACATGAATATTGTACATTCTAGACTTTATTCTCGTTAAAGGGTTATATCAGAGTGACAATGATAATTATTCACTTATTTCAAATTAATTGACACATGGGAATAAATGATGTGATGCTGGACAATTAGTTTTGAAAGAAGGAGTTGCCTCAACATGTCGTCTTTTATAAGCATGTATATTCACTATTTTCAACCATTTACCAATGTAATTAAAATATTCTAAAGGGACAGATTATTCAAAAATGAAAATTATCTTCTACTCACACTCATCTACTCACACTCATGTTACTCGTGTGCTGCTGATATATGATAGTTTTGTGTGGTCCACTTTTGTATGGAAAAGGTCTACGGAAAAAAGCAACTTATTCAATAAATCCTTTTGTATTCCATCATACATGCAACATGAAGACGAGTAGGTGATTACAAAATGTTTTAATAGCTATAAGTAAAAGTCTCACATAAAGTGTTCTATTCAAATCAGGAACACTATAAAACACTACAAGAGGAGATTCCGCATGTGTGGGACCTCTTCACAAAAATAGCACATTTCTGCAAGGCAGAGATAAAATGGGAGGATAAATGACTTGGGTTTTAATGCTTGAGAGGCACTTTTTAAGTTAAGAAAAACTCTTAAGGAAGTTTAAGAGTATTAAAGTAAGTAAATAAATAATAATAAAAAAAAGTAGATTAATTTGAGCTCAAGAGCCCTAGGTGCATAAATATAACACACTACCTTCTAAAAAGGCAGTAATATTTAGTTATTTATTTTTTAAAGGAATTAATACTTTTATTCAGCAAGGACATGTTAAATTGACAGCAAAGACATTTACATTGTTACAAAAGATTTCTAATAAAGGCTGTGGTTTTGAACTTTCCATTCATCAAAAATTCCTGAAAATAAAAAAATTATTAGGTTTTTACAAAAATATCAGGCAGCACAAGTTTATTCAACATTGATTTTTTTTTCTTTCTTGGGCACCAAATCAGCATATTAAAATGATTTCTGAAGAATCATATGACACTGAAGCCTGGAGTAATGGCTGATGAAAATTAGTTTTTTTCTATCACAAGAATAAACTGCATTTTAAAATATATAAAACTAGAAGACAGTTATTTTAAATTGTAATAATATTTCACAATATCACAGTTTTTACTGTATTTTTAAACAAATGAAAGCAGCCTTGGTTAGTATAAAAGACTTTTTAAAAACATTAATATATTTTTATTGACCCCAGACTTTTGAATGATAGTGTGTACCATCCTTTACTGCTTTTGAACCTTCAGCTTTTCTATTTTTTTGCCATTAATTAATTAAATTATTTATTTATTTATTATTAAACTATTTTTTATTTATTTCTTTATTTGTAAAAATAGGACAATATTCCTTCGTTGATTGTCTGGATGATTAGCTGGTCAAGCAGTTTAAGAAACATTCTGAGGACACCAGAACACCAGTATCTCATGCTAAGAATCTTTGACATCTTGGCCTAAAACAGCACGACCACATTTTTATGAAATAATGAACTAGAAATGAAATGACATTTCTAAAAATAAAAACTAAATATAGATTAGAAAATTATTATATCCTCACTATTCCACTGCAGACCATATCCGAGGTAAACAACCTAATTATAACCACATCTCCATTCTAAGCAAGCACATGTCCATGGGCAATAACTCTCTCTCACGCTGATGCTCATTTTGGTCAAAAAGGCCCTGTGTTTGCAATAATAATCAGTATTCATGCACCATGCATGCTTGGCATATGTTCTCCCATATGCTTGGAATCCACTGCAAGGATTCAGTACACAGCGTTGTAACAGTTCACAAGAAAAAAACTGACAACACTATTCCATCAAGTTTGCCAGATTAGTTCACACTGGAGCTAAAAAGTGAAAGTTTCATTTGTGATGCTGAAAGAACAAAAAAGGCGAGTATCTTGATCTGCTGACAGCAGTAATTGCTTTGTTTTGTAGACACAAAAAATTAGGGATGTGAGTCTCAGAGGAAGAAGAAAAAGCAATGTCAAACTAATGACATCCAACTAATATCCTCGTTTGTTGATATGGTGAATGAGACACAGTTGGGCAGGATATCAGAGCTATAGTTATGCTCTTAAACATGATTAAGCTCTGTAACTAAGCTCATTTGGAGGTATGAAGAATGGGATCAAGAGAAGACAATTGAATGTGGACAAAGTGTCAAATTGAGATCCTCAAAAAGCTCCCTGTGAAAAGATTAATTTTAAAATATTTCACTTTGGATATTTCTTTGAATAATTTCTCTTTTGTAAAAGTCACAACATAAAAGCACTACAGCAAATCCAACAACCAGGAATAAGGTTATGATTATATACGGTCTGTGCTGGGCAGTAACTGATTAGATGTAAGTAATCTGGACTACATAGTCAGATTCCAAAAAATAAGGATTGTAACTAAATTATATTACGTTTTAAAATGCTATTGCTATAAATGCTTTAAAATGCTATTTCTTAATCAGATTATTTTTTAAGGATTACATAATTACATCCTATTTACACAATGGCAGTAAATTATTCATATATTATTGATTCTCCCTAATTCTTGTTTTTTTCTCTCTTTTGAATTCTTTTTCTAAAAATCCTACTGGGCGTTGCACCATTTAACCTACCATTTATTTTACCAATAATTTAAATTGTTCTCTGATATCTACATAGAAGGTATGTGGCTTAGGTAAGGGCAAAAATTCTCCAGAAACGGTTTTACATGTCCATTTACAACCCTAGGATTTCTCCCTAGAGTGAAATCTGTTATTACCTTATTTGGAAGGGTCATGAATAATAATGTTGAGCTCTGCTCTTATTGGCTGTTTCACAGTGCGGCTCATTTCAGTAGCTCACAGGAAGGAAACACAGGGAAAATATATATTTCAATACTTTCTCGCGCAGTTATATCATTGGGTAATTATACTGTAAATAAAATGCGGACATCAAGAAGCCGCTATTAATATGCTGGGCATTGAAACTGCTTTCAAATGCACGATCGCTTTTTAGTTTCACTTTGACTTTAGAGATTCGCGATTGCATGTACTCTGTTTATACTATGAAGCAGCAGTACTTACCACACATTTTACAAGATCAGATGCTTGTCAGTGGTGCTCAGGATCTGTAAATCATTCGCCATCATCCTCAGTCATCTCTCCTTACTCTGTTTATGTGGTACGTGAAATCTTATGTACTGTAATGTAACAGGCTACTGCTAGCAAGGAGCTAACCATGTCCCTTTAGTGGCTCGTGTTATTTTATTAGAACGCGTTATTTGCTTTCCGTGCCTTTCTGAATACAGACACCAACCCATCCCTGCACTTCACATCCCCTGCACAGCCTGGAACATAACATTTATTTCCATGATCTGCCATTTTCGCTATTATCCTCGCTTGTTTCTTCACAATACCTGCAGAACTTCTGATGGTTCGGCTGGTGGCTGGCACTGTTGCCAACTCTCACAAGACAAATAAGCAACCGCAGCTTCAAAAACAAGCCCAAATTTTTTTTTGATGATTTATTATCATGAATATTATTTATTATCAATTATTTATTACCAATAAATGAGCCTGCAACATATTAAACTGAAACCACTCTTTTATCTGAAAAGCAAAAACAGAAGCTATTTTATAAAAATCAGCAAACTGCAACAAAAGGAGGAACAAAACTCATCTCCAATCACCTGTGAGCAGAATAGGATTGGAGAGATGGAAAAGGAGAAAAACACAAGAGCTTCAAAGGGGAGCTGTAACATAGCCACATATTTATAGCCTAAAATATATATGGAAATGCCCATTTTTCTGTCCTTAGCCTATACAGAAATATTACACTTGAAAAACACTTGGTTACAATTTTTTTATATTTTAAAATGAAACAATGTGTTATTTGAACATTTACACCTTCTTGAGCCATCAATGTGGCAATATTTGTTTTTAATTAATTATAAAGAATTCCAAGCACCACAAAACTGCTCGTCCCCACAGCCATGTACAGAGGGAAAGTGCTTTATTTTGAGGTCAAAAACAGGTTTTTCTACCATTTAAAATAAAATTATGTATACATAACTATAAAATAAATGACATAAAAAACAAAATGCCAAATAAATATAGAAAATTATATTAAAAATATTATATTAAATTATAATATATATTATATTATAAAAGAAAATATTATATAATATTATTTAAAAAATATTATAAAAAAATATAAAAAATCATTAAGCTGTCATTTATGTGTATTCATGAAGTCAAAAGGTAATCTAATAATGTGGTCTAAGTTTAAATGTTAAAAAAAGAAATACATTTTAAGACATCTTGCCATACTAGGCTATTCGAACCAAATGTATTTACTCTTAGTATTAGGATATGATAGGATACTTGTTTTTTATTACAGCCCGTGATAATTAATACATTACAAAAACATTGTAAAAATTAGGCCAAAAGAAAGTCATCCCAGTACTCTATGTCTACTTCTATTATCGCTTGGATAACAGCGTCACGCGTCTTCTTTTTGAATGTGATTTTTCTCAAATGAGGGGGCGGAACATTTGGCAAATTATGCTACGACACTTATATTATTGCACTGGTTGGCTATTAACTGCGAGCAGACAGTGTCAATCAATGCACTGGAGAATACGGCGAACATAAATAAAGAAACAAAGTTGCTTGTCAGATTTCCCTAACAAGCAACCATATTTTTTTAAATAAGCCCAAAAAACCGCAACCCGGTTTTCACGCAACTTTACAAAAAAAGAAGCCCAAAGTCGCGTATAATACGTGGACTTTGCAACTGTGGCAGCTGGCCTAGAACATGGGCGGGTATATGCAAATGTTGGGGGTGTAACTATTTGTGATCCCGACTGTAACGTCACAGTCTGTGTTATGTTCTGATTCGCCTATTTTTCAGTGGTCTTTTGCATTCAAGAGATTTACTTAAGAAGGAGGAAACAATGGTTTTTGAGGCTCATGGTATGTCATTTCCATGTACAGAACTGTTATTATGCAACCATGCCAAGGTAAATACAGTTTTCCATTCTATGGCACCTTTAAGTTAATTTTTCAAATGTCTTAACACATTCACACTATCACTTTATCAGTCACAGATATTTCTATTTTTAGTGTTTAATTGTTTTGTTTTGATTTTCAAATTATTTATTCATTTTAATTTTACATTTTTATGATTTCATTAATCATAGCTTTTCATCAACTCAGAAACTCCTGCAGCTCCTTCATTAACCTCATTTTGGGAAACCCTGGTGTAATGTAATGTTTAATATATTTGTGACCTTTGCTGGGAAAATGAGTCACAATGAGCAAATTTTCAAAAATGAGCTATTTTTATTTTCACATTCTCCATTAAAAGATTTTTTTGCGTGAATACTTAAAAACTGTAATTCTGTGCATATATGTATATCTATCGAGATTGCATGCCATCTGAAGCATCTTTATGCAGGCGCTTCGGAAGACAGTCAGCGCGAGAAGCGAGCAGAGAAAAGGTACTCCTCTCAGAAAACTTACAAATAAAGATCATATTAGATGTTTAAATAATATTTTGATCGCTAGAGGAGGGCTTAATGAACTCATTTTTATGAAAACGTCAAATTCGACTAAAGTCGACATTTTTCACATTTTTTGCCTGTAGCTCAAAATTAGCCCGTGTGCATTCCGACTCATTTTGCCTGCACGGGGCACATTTCATGTTGTTGATAAAGAATGGAATATATTTTCTTTTCTTTTTTTATTTTTATATCAATATGGTACACAATAATTTAAAAGTAATCAAAAAGTACTCAGAATGAATTATTAAAATATTTAAATCAATTATTAAATTCCATTACTAACTACAATTTGTCATGTAATTTGTAATCAGTAACGGACTACAATTTTCAAGTAATCTACCTATAGGGTACAGAAACAGGAAATCCAATCACTTATGGTTGCACTTTCTCTAAGATATAACTTCAGTACAATCCATGTGACAAAACATCAAGGGAAACATAACTCATAACTTCGGTGTTGTGGCCTGAGCTCTCAATTATTATTTTCTTTTTTTTAATGAAACACTCTGTTTCACCGAATGAATCTTGTATGAATCCCAATAGCACAAATGCTTCATAAATCTCACTTTGTGTGGAAGCTGTCTGAACTATTTGTCAGAAGGACTACCGATAAGAGACGGGTTGGTTTTCAGTGGAATCAAAAGCATGTCTGAATGTAGCTGCTATTTCAGCCAACATGCAGAGAAACACAAAAGTACTGGCAGCGTATTTGAAGAAAAGCGCACACTGCGTGTGAAGTAGGGATTGATTTTCACAGTCAGTTATAGCCATTTTTAGCGCAGTTGTAAATGTGCAAAGAAAGGCCAAAATGTTTCAAAATCACGCAAAAAAACGATCAGTAGGTATCGACAAGCATCTGTTCTGTAAAGATCTAACATCCCCTCCTGTTTCCATTCTAGCAAATATGAAATGTGTTACACATACAAAGTAAAGAATGGATTTAATAGTTGTTGTGCAATGTTTTAATTTTATTCATATATAGGAGAGACTGGGGCTAATAGTCAGTATTCACTACAAAAAAGCTGTGAAATCTAAATTAAATTCCACTGTTATTGTTCAGGATAAAAGGCAGAAGCAATAAGTTGTCACAATAGAACCTGCCATTCCAACATAGTTTAAAGCTTAATTCAATCAATAAAACAATTATGAGAAACAAAATGGTCGATAAATACTGTAATTAAAAAAATACAACATACAGTACAAAAGTCATGTGACACCTGACATTTATAAGAAAATACTCTTGTCTCGAAATCCAATTCAATTCCCTGTGTGACAACTAGCCTCGGTCTCCCCTTATACATGTTCATATACATTTACATCATTGCGTTTGCATACCGTATGTATTGCTTCTTTCTGAATACACATAATCCAACCCTCCTGTGAAGAGATGTCAAAACATAATTAGCATTTATTTATTCATTTATATTCTTTGTCAAATAAGTGGTGCACCTGTTGCAAGGAATTCAAACTATCCTCTCTCAGCCAAGTCGCTCAACTAGGACAGCACAAAATTAACTAGAAACACAATTTGGAACTTGGAACAAAACAAGAACAGTGGGACGTCGAGACAGTTTATCTCAGCGATTGATACTGCCGCTACTGCAGTGGACCATGAAATTGTCATTTGTTCTGCAAGCGTTGCATCAAATGGAAGTTAAGGGCTACACACTAGCAAAGGTCTAAACTCTGGCAGGGAGAGGACCCCATGGCTAATTATATCCATTCCATACAAATGGTATACCTACTAATACAGTGGCATATCTGTAAAATGGAGTATGAAAATGCATTAAGATCTGTAACGCTGAATGATACTCATTGTGGTTACTAAGAGCAGTCATGCAATACAACACATCACACATCACACACATTGTTAGTGTGTGCATTGTGTCCGTATATGTGCTAAAGAGAAAGCATTAGGGGAAGTAATGTATCCCATTTCAGGGATTACATTTTCACACTGGCTTTTAAAAGGCATGTCTTAAAAGAATAGTTCAACCCCAAAAAAAATAAAAATAAATAAATAAATAAATAAATACTCTGTTATCGCTTATTCACAATCATATTGGTCCAAATCTGAATTACTCTATTTTATGGAACACAAAAGGAGAAATTTTGAAGAATCTACTTGTTATTCTGGACACAAAAAGATTTTTAATTCAGCCTGCAGTTTTTGTGAACTGGATCAGCTGATTCTTTTACTTTGGACTGCTCTACACACAAAGCTACAGTAAGCTTCAGAAGACTATACTGTAATAGCGCAATATAGCGGACAAGTCTTATGATTAGCGGTTGACAGATATGGATTTTTTGTTGGCAATATCTTATAGAGCATGGTGGCCAATGACTGTTATATATGAAATCATACCATTTAACTTAAAGTCCGTGTAAAGCGATATTAAAATGTGTTCTGAGTTTGTCACACAACAGAAAAATGTGTTATTAACCACACAGCCAAATTTGAATGATAAAAAACCTCGCCAAGTAACTAAAATAAGTTCTCAAAATCTTTGAAAAATAAGCAGGACTCTCTGCTCTCAAACGCTGGGGGCGTGTCTGCTGTCAGCGCTGAATCCACGCCCACTCGCGGGAAAGCGACCATCTCTCTCAACTGTCAAATACCACTACAACTTGAATGGATGCTACTGATGCTACCTCTAATAGCTTAATTGTATTTATACAGCCATACATATTTGAGCGTGCAAGTTCGTTTTTTAATTGTAGACGCGCGGCAAGCACGCTCAACGCGCGTCAGCGCTACAGTGAGTTGAAACCTTCTCGTCTTCAGGGCGAGCGCGGCTCATGGTTGCTTAGCAATGGCAAACACCACGAGAGCGCTCCGGTGCTTTTAAATTGTATGTATTCTGCCACATATTTATGTCTCTCGGCTAAGACACGGGTATCCATTCACCCTAGAACCGTCCCTGCCTAGAATCTGTATATCTAACATCAGACATTCAAAAAGACAAACTAAGAACTTGACCTTTCAACATAGTTATTATAGTGTTAGGGGCGGGGCCACGCTCGGTGGCTCCATTGCGTCATCGAGCCATCGTTTTAGCCCCGCCCAAAAAATCCTGAACACACAATTGGTGAAAAACTGTTTAACGGTTTAACTCTACAATTCAGTACTACATAGTTCAGAGTCTTTGTAATATGTTTCAGCAATACATTTCTAACATTTGTAATGTGTTTAGAAACAATTCTCAGAATTCTCTTTACACGGACTTTAATTAACTATAGTAAATAACACAAACATAATAATTACTAAAATATTTATTTTACATAAATCTGATTAAACAACAACATTTGAACTGAAAAAAACCCTGTAAAATAAAGATAAGCAATTTCTTGATTCTGTAACCCTATTGTGACATTTTCAAAAATAATTTTTTTTTAAACATGAATAAAAAGAAAACACTGTAACCAACAGTGCAACTTTTAATGTGTTATTCCAGTAACAGATTTCAATAACCTTAAGCCAATCACTATTTTCATGTTTTGTTCCAATAACTGTTAAATGGGATATTTATATATTCCAACTAAATGCTATGCTATTTTGCATAAATAAATAAAAAACAAAACACTAAAAAAATAAAATCAGTCGTTTTAAATGCTACAAGTGAATTACAGCATTATAATGCATCATAAAAATATATTAAGAAATGGATATTCAGTTTGAGATTTATGTTAGAGAATAAATTTAACAGTGTTATTAAAATATTAGAGTTTTTTAAAGATAATGAAGTGAACATTGGATGATGGCAAAGGTAATCTAAATGTAAAAATAGAAAAAATGAGAATGCACAATTAAATATCCAAAACTGGGTGATATATATCCACGACCAATGCAATTCCATAAAATTTTTCTTTTTGTGTTACAAGAATAAAAAAAAAAAGTCATATGTGTTTGAAACAACATGAAGGTGAGTAAATAATGACAGAATTTGAATTTTTGGGTGAACTATCCCTTTAATACACACAGGCCCACACACACACACACACACTCCCTGTTCCCCCAGAAAGAGAATATCATGGTCTGTGATTTCAGTAAGGAGCACAACAGCGAAAACACAGCGACGCCATAGATAGTGAGAGACGTTCAGAGACGGCGGAGTCAGTTGCTGCTCAGGAGGAGAGAAAATGGCAGACAACAAATAAAAGAGAGAAGTCGAGGAGGCGTATTATCAATATCCCGCCCTTCATGCAGCCCGCACTAAAGCAGAGAATGAGGAAGCCAGAGAGAAGCAGTCAGCGTTTAGGAAAGCCACTCGCCCCAGCGCTACACATGACAGTGCCCACCATAACGCCACAGTGCTCGCTCAGAGGGGTGTCAGTGCTGTACTGTGCAATGCCACAAGTTAAAGAAATAAAACACAAAGAAACACAAAGAAATCAAGTGAAAAAATTAGGGCTGTCAATTTAAATAACACAATTAAAGAAACAAAAATAATCCCCTAAAGTTGATCTCTGTTTTTACTTATGTCTAACTGGCTAACAAATTATTTTTTGATTTGAATCTTTAAATGATTCAATTGATTCGTTTAAGAACTGGACTGAATCAGCCTAAATGGTTCTTGAGACTACAACTCAATGATTAACTGAACCGAGAACCATCTTTTTTGGAAATGTCAGACTCAAAATGTAAACCACTCACCGACTCATAATGAAAGAACCGATGAGCGAGTTGATAGTAAGAGCATTTAGAATGAATCAAGGATTTGACTGCCACTATTGCTAACAAATAACACATACTGGAAATATTATTAGTTTTATAAACACACATACCAAAAAGAGTTTGTTTTAATGAATAGCATATTAAAATATACAAAAATATTTTATGTAAATAAGTAAAAAAAAAAATTATCGTATTTTGTAGTGTAAATGCAAATTTATATTTAGGTCCTAATTGGCATTTTTTTAGGAGCTGAGTCATGGCTACAACTACTTTCTCAACAAACATTGATAAGGGATGAATTAATTGATGTAAAAATTGTTGGCCCCTTTCCTGATTTTTTATTTTTTTTGAATGTTGTCACACTTTAATGTTTCAGATCATCAAACAAATTTAAATATTAATCAAAGATAACACAAGTAAACACAAAATGCAGTTTTTAAATGAAGTTTTTATTATGAAGGGAAAACAAAATCCAAACCCACATGGCCCTGTGTGAAAAAGTGCTTGCCCCCTAAACCTAATAACAGGTTGGGCCACCCTTAGCAGCAACAACTGCAATCAAGCGTTTGCGATAACTTGTAATGAGTCTGTTACAGCGCTGTGAAGAAATTTTGGCCCACTCATCTTTGCAGAATTGTAATTCAGCCACATTGGAGGGTTTTCGAGCATGAACCGCCTTTTTAAGGTCATGCCACAGCATCTCAATAGGATTCAGGTCAGGACTTTGACTAGGCCACTCCAAAGTCTTCATTTTGTTTTTCTTCAGCCAATCAGAGGTGGACTTGCTGGTGTGTTTTGGATCATTGTCCTGCTGCAGAACCCAAGTTCGCTTCAGCTTGAGGTCACGAACAGATGGCCGGACATTGTCCTTCAGGATTTTTCGGTAGACAGCAGAATTCATGGTTCCATTTATCACAGCAAGTCTTCCAGGTCCTGAAGCAGCAAAACCGCTTCAGACCATCACACTACCACCACCATATTTTACTGTTGGTATGATGGTCTTTTTCTGAAATGCTGTGTTACTTTTACGCCAGATGTAATGGGACACACACCTTCCAATAAGTTCAACTTTTGTCTCGTCAGTCCACAGAGTATTTTCCCAAAAGTCTTGGAGATCATCAAGATGTTTTTTGGCAAAACTGAGACGAGCCTTTATGTTCTTTTTGCTCAGCAGCGGTTTTCGTCTTGGAACTCTGCCATGCAGGCCATTTTTGCCCAGTCTCTTTCTTATGGTGAAGTCATGAACACTGACCTTAACTGAAGCAAGTGAGGCCTGCAGTTCTTTGGATGTTGTTCTGGGGTCTTTTGTGACCTCTTGGATGAGTCGTCGCTGCGCTCTTGGGGTAATTTTGGTCAGCCGGCCACTCCTGGGAAGGTTCACCACTGTTCCATGTTTTCGCCATTTGTGGATAATGGCTCTCACTGTGGTTCGCTGGAGTCCCAAAGCTTTAGAAATGGCTTTATAACTTTTTCCAGACGATAGATCTCAATTACTTTCTTTCTCATTTGTTCCTGAATTTCTTTGGATCTCAACATGATGTGTAGCTTTTGAGGATCTTTTGGTCTACTTCACTTTGTCAGGCAGGTCCTATTTAAGTGATTTCTTGATTGCGAACAGGTGTGGCAGTAATCAGGTCTGGGTGTGGCTAGAGAAACTGAACTCAGGTGTGATAAAACACAGTTATTGGGGGGGGGGTTCCCTTCATAAAAAAAAAAACCTTCATTTAAAAACTGCATGTTGTGTTCACTTGTGTTATATTTGATTAATATTTAAATTTGTTTGAGGAAAAAAATCAGGAAGGAGGCCAACAATTTTTCACACCACTGTATAATGTAATTGATTTAAAAATAACTGATTGACAGCCCTAGGAAAATAAATAAATAAATAAAGTGACGACACACAAAGCTGAACGCCAGCAGGCATCCTGGCCAATCGAGAGGAGGAGGAATTGCAATGAAGAAGAGGTCATTTTTGGTTAGTGCAGCATTTCGGATCCCTTACTGAGCTGCGTACAGCATGTGACATATACTGACCTGGACTTGAGACAGCACTAGTTGTTGTGGGTTCAATAATTGCTACAGGAAAAGAAGGGGAGAGGGAAAAGAGGACATTTATATATTATTAACACAACGAAGACCCAAAAGAAGAGAAAAGAGAACAAAAACATATAAAGACTGGAAAAAAAAAAAGGGTGTGAAAATTTTGCTTCTGTGGTCAACAGGCAACAAAAGGGCACTTTACACCACAAAAAAAATGAACTTGATCATCTTGATCAAAATGTAATATTCAGTCGGGTTTTGTTCGGTTTTTATGTTCAGAGGGTTTTCAGCGGAGTCGGTTTCAAATCATATTATGATCGCTGATCTTTGATACTCCAAATTAGAAGCTTCTGAGCATCACTCAATTCAACGGACCGGAATGAAGCTCAGCTCAATTAACACATGAAATTAAATTTGCACCTAGCAGACAGTCATTTAATCATGACGATGTAATATAGTTTTCATATTATTAATAGATATCATACTCTCTCAATTGCCCCAGCTCCCTTTTTGGGAAATGTTAAAAGCAGCACTTTAATGTCAGTCCATTTTTAATCTCATATAGGCTCGATATTTTCCAGTGAGTTACTTAACTGATGGTAATTAAAACTTAACTGGGGGGATAAACTGAAATCTCTGGGGGAGATAAACTGAAACATGAATGTCTTCACATTTTCCATCTGCTGATACATATACATAAAAGAGTAAAATATAAAAAATTGAAAATGAATCCAACAGTCAAAGCAAAAGTATTTGGACACTTAAAAATGTCAGGCTGTCATTGCATTAGATACAAAATATTAAACCAAGTGGCATCTGCAAACAAAAGTGGCTAACTTCATTTTTTCCTAGCCATTACTGTTAACCACCTGCAAGGTCATTTTTAGTAGATGTATGAATTTATTTCCCCATAAGTTCATTCAAGTGCCCTTGTACAGTAGCCACAGGTGTAGAAACACTAAAGGTCACACAAGGTTGTAAGCATAAATAATAAACCTCAAATAATAATAAATTCTATTGTTAAAATATGCCATTTACTCCACTTTACCGCAACAATGCACAACATGCAGCTTTAAAATTCATATGTTTTCTATTGAACCAAGAGGTCAGAAAATCTATTTAGATGCTCTACTGGCCAAACATCTTTCCGTTTTGTGAACTTGTAGATCAGAGTTCAGAGTTCACCAAACTTGAACTTTGGCACACATCGAAAGGTGAAACTCTCTGCTTGTTTCTGTTTCTGTCTCCCACATTTACATGGAAGTGAATGAAACAAACTCTAGCATGATGGGACAGTTCACTCAAACATGAAAAATTCTGTCTTTGCTTACTCATACTCATGTTGTTGTATGACTTTCTTTCTTCTTTCTAATGCACAATAAAAAAGAATGTAACCAAACAGTTTTGAGTTTTGACCAATTGAAATTGTATAGAGAAAGGAAACACAAATCACATTTCTCAAAATGTCAATCTCCTTTTATGCTGTAAAGAAAGTCATATAGGTTTGTAATGACATGAGGGTGAATAAATGACAGAATTTTCATTTTCTGGAACACAAAAGAAGATATTTATCTCTCTCTTTTTTTCATGCATATAATGAAAGTCATTGGGGTCCAATGTTATTTCAACAGTGTTCTTCAAAATCTATTCTTTTGTGTTGTACAGAGGAAAGGAATGGATAAAAGTTTCGGAACAATGAATAAATGATGACAAAAGTTGTATTTTTGAAAGAAGTATCCCTTTATATCACCAGGAAATGTCATACTGTATCTTAATTTTGAACAATCTATCTATTATCCATAATTTAAAACTAAGCAAACTTCCTTTTGTGAAATGATTTTATTGAAAAAGGTCTTTCCACTATTTTCTTTTAAACAAAATGTACATATACTTCTGCCCAGCTTCATCAAATTTCAAGAACCTGTATCAATAAAATCACATGAACATTACTGTGAAAAAATATAAGTGGTTGTGTGACACATGCTGGTCATTTTTTTAAAGGAAAAAAAGGACTCAGGCCACAATCAAACCATCTGGACATTTGTCAAAAGTATTATCCTTCTCTTTCAAAATCCGTTGTGACAGTAGAGATTAACTGCACAAGAAAAAAAAGTCAGGATATGTGTTTTCTCTTTTATTGCTCAAATCAACATTACAGTGACTCCGTACAGTAAGCGGTGTAATGACCTCAACAGAGGCTTCTCTCTGGTAAGCCCTTTGCTAAATTGAGAGCCCTGGAGTTGAAATCACAGCACCTAGAGACAGTTCACATCATTACTGTTCGCAGGTTCAGGGGCAGGGTTGAGACAGTGTGTGTGTGTGAAGCCAAAACACAGACGATGTGTGTTGCAGCTTTCAGCTGCTGCTCATGCTAAGCGCACAGGCATGCAACGTGGAGCAATCATCACCACTGACAGCACCGCACACTTTGGGGATAAACTGACATTTCTCTGTAAATCAAACAAAGGGTATAAAAGCAAATTTAGTGAAGGAGGCAAAAGCAAAAGTGAAAGATTTTGTACAGATTTATTAATAATAATAATAATAATAATAATAATAATAACAACAACAATAACATTATTATATTTATTCATATGTACATAGATACATATATTCTTGGTTTGTTTGTTCAACTATGGCTACTTTTGACCTGTGGAATTTCAGAAATCAAACAAACTTTCACTAGTTTATCTACTTTGCTTAAATGTTCAACATTGTATATACATATGACAGGAAAATTCAGATTTTTTTTTTCCTCATCCATAAATGTTATTTGCACCACATCTCAAATTACAATTTATTCTGTATTGGAAATTGCATTTTAAATATTTTTACTATTTAGGCAAGAAAATGGATGGATGGATACTTTTGCTATAAAATGGTTGTCTAGGCTTCATAGCTAGCATTTTTTGTTTTCTACTGTTCACACAATTACAATTATTTTATGCATAATTTAAGCATACCTCAAACATGATCAAATATTTATTATGTATTGGAAATTGCATTTTAAATATTTTTGCTATTTAAACAAGAAAATGGATGGATGAATATTTTTGCTAAGGTTAATTTCATAGCTAGCATTTTATGTTTCCTACATACAATTACAGTTATTTTATGCATAATTTAAGCACACCACTGTTGTCTCCTACAGTAAACAAGCACATTAACATTAATTTTGTGAAAATTCATATAAATCAATTTAACACATATTTAAATGGTTTATGATTACATTTTGGTTAGAATATCATAGTTCTATTTATGTTGAATATTTCATTTTTCATGGTTTCGTTGACTCTATACATAAACTAACACATGAAAGGTGACAAAAATATGTTTCCAAGATGGTTTAATTGTGACCTTCATACAAGGATAAGAAAAGCTCTGCAAAATTCTGCTAGTTATAATAAAAATCAACTCCTGGTTCAAAAAATGATACAACATAACTGGAGAAAGACCAATATGTTCAGGCAAAGATAAATAAATAAAATCAAGAAATTAATTTCTTCCTTAAAATTCATAAATCTTTAGTAATGATACTTTAGGATGGGGACAAATTCTTGGCGACTTTTCAGAGTTTTTAATTATAAATATTTATGTTTTTCATTCTTACTAAATTTGGCCTACATTGCAATTTTAGTTGAGAATCTAAATTCTGCTAAAACTATGGTTCTTCTAAAACAAACATCATGTTACTTATCATAGTCATAGTTTTTGATGATCTTCATGCAGCTCTAAGAAGGTTTCTTCTCCCTCTGTTAATATCAGATGAACACCGCAATGTGATTTGTGAAATTTCTTTCCATGTGGAGCTCTCAGCCTTTATATTACAGTATTGCATGACGTGTAATATTCAGGTACTGTATAGAGAAATGAAGTAGCCTGCATTGCATCCACGCAAAAGCAGATTGATGTGTACACTGGATGACCTCTGTTCTCACTTGCAAGGAAAAAAACCCATCATCATGGTGGGAGGAATTGCATTTCATTCTATAATAACATCTCATTTTTTCCCTTTTCTCTTTACAAAGAAATGAACATCCAGCTTCTATACAATTCACAGAAAAGTAAACTGACAAGATACGAGTGGAGTGCTATCTGATGTGCATTGTTAGACCACTCTAAGACTGTGAGAATGAGAATTAAAAATGAGACTACGAGCTGTGCTTGAATTAATTTATTTTACACCAACCCCATAAAGATGGATTTTAAAACTTAAAGGTCAAAATTAATTATTTGAAGGGGCTAATTTTCTCTAATCTTCAGAAGCACAATGCACAGTACTGATGAAGAAAAACTTTGGCTGCATCTTTGAACGGCTAAACCTTCTATCTTTCATGCATGGTCAGACGCATCGCAAGGATTGCCTATTTCTCCAGGCGGTTTTAACCACCGTCTCCGTTAATGATTGGACAGGAGGTGTTTTATAGCCAAAACAGACTCTCTGCATTACAAACACCTTATTTTTCAAGGACCTGCTCACTGCACATTCAGTGTACAAACGGCGAGGCGGCACCCTTTAAGACGTCAAAATGATGACTGTTGTAATACAAGATAAAAGTCAATGAGAAAGATAAATGTCAGTCCATCTGTTCAGCTGTCCTTTTCAGCGCTGGACTGAATTTGATTAGACCTTCAAAACCACTGCAAATGAAGACAACAAAACGCAACCTCAACAAGAAAATGCAGTATAATACCAATCTCTCATATAGCATGCGCATCAAAAGAACAGCAATGAAATGGGTTAATGTAATAGCATTTGCAATCTCAGCCTCAGATGGAACACGTCCACAGACCACTTCATTCGCTGACTATCTGATGCATAAGCACAAAAAGCTGGAGAACACTTTCTCAGTCTGGCAAGCTCTAATCTGATTGGCTGGTTTTATGCAGCTTTTGGGACTAAGGGCACAAAGTCGAGTTTACACGGCTGATACAATAAGCGCTTTTCAGTAAGATCAAATCACCGGATTTGCAGAAGTTTGCAAAGTCACTGGCATCAAATTTGAAAGATATTCCAGAGTTTTGTTTGAGGCACTCAGAAGCAAGTAAACTTGATATCCATAAGTATAACTGTATGTCTATAAAATAATCATTGCTTATTATATTTGGCCAGGCTGCTCGCATTATTTACATTTACATTATTTTTTTAGCTATTACGAAGACTGACGCGAACAATGGTGAACCCTGAAAGAAACAGAACTTGGATAGTCTCTTTAAATGCCAGTCATACATATATATTGGCGGTTCTCCAGAAGAGTTGCAATGTAGACCAGATTTACAGGCTATGCAAGAAGACTACATTATTTTATCTGGAACTTTGTTTGAATTGTGTTTGGAAGAACTGGAAAATCATAGCGCATATACCAGCCAATCGGTTTCATAATGCATGGACACTTAACACAGCACTTAAATGTATCAGCATAAATTGTGCACAGTCTGTATTTGGCAGTTCTTTACAGTGCAAGTAGAGGTGCTTGGGGGGAAGGCAACCTGATATATGATTGATGGGGAAATAAGAATAGGATCAGGAGGGCTGGCTGAACGGCAAGATGAATGCATGAGTTTCCCAGCCTGGAGAAAAACGATATTCATGAGAATAAATTGACATCATATCTTCTGTTCTAGTTCACCGTCCATTTCATCCCTTCTTTTATGCCTCCACCCCATGACTCAGACAGGGTCACAGTATGGTAACCACGACAACAACATCCGGCACAACTCAGTAAGAGCGGTAAAGAAAAACCAGGACAAGAAGAAACGGCAAGATATGAAAAGATGACACTGAGGTTATGATTGATAGGCATGGCAAATGAACAAGGCTTCCATTAGCTGGTGCCTGCAGAAGATGTGGAGGCTTTATCAAGGGAGGCTGAAAGCTTCTTCGGGCTATGAGCGTTTCTAGTCTGTTTTAGTCATACTCCAATGACAGGTTAGAAGAGATTATTCGGCAAAGCCTACACTGTGCTATAAGCAAAAATGAGGGGGGAAAGATAGCTTGGATTACAGAGCAGACGAAATCTGCCAATTAAGGACAACAAAATCTTTGCTCCTCAGCGTTGCGCCTTACAGTCAGGACAGCAAAATGTAGAAGAAAGAGTTGCAGAAAATCTCAGACAGGAAAACATGCCAGATACGGAAAACAGCAGGTTCGCAATGTACCTTGCTACAACGTGTGAGACACATTTACCTCCTCACACATACAAACTTGTTTATGCTATGCAAGATATAAAAAATAAAGCTAGGGTGTTAACACATTTACATTTCACTGTTTCTATAAAAAAATATGCTGTAATTAGCAATATGCATAACGTGAAAATCCTCACATGCACACTTTTTAGATCAATGATCTGAAAACAAAGCAAAGTAAACAGCAAATTAAAAGATCAGTATCAGTTGTCTATCTCGATTAACCCTCATGAATGAAAATTAAAGGACATGTTGGCCCCCTTTTCACTTGGAGCTTATATCAGAGGTTGCGTTAACCAAAAAATTTCCATCATTCACCGAATTTGTTAAACACGGATAATTCAAAATGCTTGCAGATTAAAATAAGCCATTTGGTCTATTGCGTTTGGCTGCTTTAGAAACATTCCCACAGTAAAGGATGCTAATAGGGATTAGAAGTGAAGAAAAGGGTGGAAAATAAAGTTTTAAAGTGCCCACGCGAAAACAGACCGGGAGAGAGACGAGAGTGAGGATTTGAGGAGAGAAATGAGAGATTTCAAGTGTAGTGCAGTGGAACAATTCATGGGATATTGTTCATTAAATTGGGTGACCAGATCCTAAAACCACAGTGTAAAACAGAATAAAAAAGACAGCAAACCACAACACAGCTGCCTGGTAAGCCAAAAAGAGCTTTTGCCACAGAAGTTCTTCAAATAAGATATTTTTATATTAAAAACAACCTCAAACAACTGTCCCTGACCATATTTGAATGTGGGTTCCGTGATCCGATCACAATGTGCCCTGTGGTTAAATGCTATCCGATTGTGATCCGATCACCGAAAATGCACTTTAATGCCAGGTGCAAAAAGGGCCAAAAGTCCAATCAAATGTGATGACAGTGAGTAATGGAGAAAGAGCCACGTAAATGTCAAGTCACTCTAATTCGTACCACATGTGCAACGCATCACCCATTTTTCTCAATACAACATTAAAAGGACTTTAAAAAAACATCCATTTGATTTAAATTCATCACCTTTGCCCAATGCCTGCAGATTTTTGTCTCCAAAAAGAGCCTGTACAGTAAACTAGTGTTCACAGACAATGGCCAGGAAGGTTTTAGAAATTAAACAAAAGAGACACACTAACTGCCAGAAATTTGTTACCTCAAAAAACCGTTTGTCACGTTTGGGAACGTGTGCTCGCTGAAGAAAAAATATCAAATATGAAATACAGTACAACTACAATATTGTGACAGCATTGTACGATGCTGAGAAATTTGTGGTTGTTTGTCAATTTATGCAATTAATTGCCACAGCTATACAGTATGCACTAAAAATCTGCATTTTTTCATTCTAGTCAATTACTAGTAGTGCTAAACTCTTTCTTGAGAGTTAATATCTTTCACACTAATGAATTCCCATTGAGACGTTGAGGAAAACAAAGACTGACTGAGTGTGTTGCTTTGACATGCATTTTTTATATCTACAGAAGAGAATCTGTCTTTGACTATTGCAACCAAGGCCATTAGCTATATTGAGGTCATTTGGCAATTGGTAAGGCTTAAATAATGCACTTTTAAACATGTGGTTCGATCTCTGAGTGTATCTGACTGTAACGTCATTAGCAGAGTGCATGCCAATGCCAACGTTTCATGAAAGTGCACTTTTTCTTAATGAAAATTTAATCTCTTAAGCATAATGTCAGTTAACATTCTAATTCTGCTGTTAAGAATTACATTCAATATTTGAAGCATAAAACAATGAGGAATAAAATATTCAGGCCAATGAGGACCTAATGGAGTTTAGACTCATGAGCCAGCTCTTTTTTAGCAGTGAAATTGGAACATTGTAGATAACAACACTAAAAACGCCTGTTTTGAGGGTTCATTTTGGACATAGCTTACCAAAAAATGGAAAATTCTGTCAATATTTACCCATTCTCATATTGTTCCAAACATTTTTCATCAGTGGAATACAAAAAAAAAGATATTCTAAAGCATGTTTAAATGTTTTGTACATGCAAATAAAGTTAGTGGGGTCCGAGACAACATTGGATCCGACACTGGAGTTGGACATTTTCTACTTTTTCCAAAATATCTTCTTGTGTTCCACAGAATAAAGAAATGCATACAGGTTTGAAACAACATGAGGTGAATAAATGATGACCAAATTTTTGGTTTTGGGTGAAAAAAAAAAAAAGAAATCAAATCCCCCTTTTGTCCAAAAACACTGAATTTGACATTCAAGTATAGAATAATGGCCTTTACCCCCTTTACATTCACCTTGTCACAGAAGACCTTTAATGGAAGCTCATGCCATTAAAGAGCATTTCACTATGCTAAATACCCTTTGTAGACGCCAAAAGCACTCAATCACCTTGATGTTGGCAGACGTACAGTACAATAAATGACCCAGGTTCCATAGGGGGAAAGTACTTAATTCTGTGTTTACAGCTTTCGGCTGGGGATACTGTATGTCTGTGATGAAGAGTCAACAAAACAAATGTGTGGGAATAATCTAAGAAACACTTTCAATCAATACAAGGTATAAAATATGAGGGCGGAAATCATACGCCGAGCTAAAAATAGAGTGAAATGATAGGTTTCTCCATGCTGAGGAGAAAATCAAACACTGCACTTTGATTAGTACTCCACACCTTGTCTCTGAGGTTGAGGTTCTCCATTAAATATTAATGTGTCCCTGAATCCACCTTTGCTTCATCAATACTTATTGACCAATATTATAACAGCAATTTAGTCCCAGGCAACAATGACCAGCTCTTGCATTTGCAATGTCTACAGATGTGGAGATGTGTGTGTTGTGGAGGAATTGCTTGCCAGTTCTCATTAGGAGCACAGTAGGGTAGGTTTCCTTTTCATTAGCGATGAGGAAAATAAGAGGTACCGAGTAACTCTGGTGGGAGGAGAAGATGCAGCTTTCTGGTCTATTCTGGGTTTCTAGCATCACAGACTGTTGGTCTTCAGTAGAACGTGAAAGATACTGGAATTTTTCATCTCAGCTGGGCCTTTGATATGCTTCATTTAAAAGCAGGGGACTCAACTTTTCCATCTGCCACTTTTAAGACTATCACTATTTTTTTGGTTGATGTTTTTTTGTTTTCATTTGTTTATCTTGTTAGCCCACTTACTTTTATAATTGACTCAGCGGCCAGTGAATCAGAAAAACACTAAGCACTTCAAACAGACTGCTCAAAGAAATTGCATCTCATTTTAAGAGCTCTTTGAAAACACTTCACAGAAAACTTCAGGCTCCAATACAATGACCTATTTGGGTAGCATCTTCTCTCATTTCCTCTGCAACATATGCATTGAAGATGGAGGAAAACACTACGTTTTCTCCGAGGAGCTCTGCGACTACTGTAACAGCATATGTGAAAAAGCAACTACCAGCACAACACAAGTTAGCCAGGGGAGAGTAATGCTTGTTACTTACGAATCAGAGGCACACTGGCGTTGGCTGTTCCCAACCTGTTGACGGCCACACAGGTGTAGTTGCCATAGCGATCCTGTGTCATGTTCTTCACTGTGAGAACTGATCTGGAGCTGAGGTTCTTGATGTCTATTCCTTGGCCCATGTTAATCCTGAAAATAGGACCATGAGTTGACATGACACGTCAAGCAGTGACACCTGCTGCAGTGTGGCATGCTATAAATCCATCCATCAAAAAGTATTCTCAGCAGCACTTCTCATTTATTCATGCAGAGAGGCTACATGGAATAATAGTACTTTTAAAAATTAATTTGGTCACACTATTGAGGTAAACTTGAAAAAAAGATTGAAAGGTACAAAACAGAATATTTTTCAAATGTTAGAATATTTTTTCACTACTTTTATTCAGCAAGTACAATATGTATTACTTTTTTTTTAATTACAGCAAAGACTTTTACATAGTTACAAAAGATTTATGAAAGATTTGGAAAAAAAAAAATGTATCACTGTGTCCACAAAATTTTCAACATCGATAATAATAAAAATAAATGTTTCTTGAGCATCAAATAAACATATTTGTATGATTTTTGAAGGATCATGTGACACTAAAGACTGGAGTAATGGCTGCTGAAAAGTCAGCTTTGCATTTACAGAAGGAATAAATTGCATTTTAAAAAACATTAAAATAGAAAACAGTTATTTTGAATTGTAATACTGTTTTTATTGTATTATTGATAAATGCAGCCTTTGCAAGCAAAAAAAACAAACAAAAAAAAACAAAAAACAAACAAACAAAAAGAACAGTAGTGTATGTTTTTATACATAAAATGATGAATTGAAGAAATTTCAATTTTTGAATTATACAGTGGTGTGAAAAATTGTTGGCCCCCTTCCTGATTTTTTATTTTTTTGCATGTTTGTCACACTTTAATGTTTCAGATCATCAAACTAATTTAAATATTAATCAAATATAACACAAGTAAACACAATATGCAGTTTTTAAATGAAGTTTTTTATTATGAAGGGAAAACAAAATCCAAACCCACATGGCCCTGTGTGAAAAAGTGCTTGCCCCCTAAACCTAATAACTGGTTGGGCCACCCTTAGCAGCAACAACTGCAGTCAAGCGTTTGCGATAACTTGCAATGAGTCTGTTACAGCGCTGTGGAGGAATTTTGGCCCACTCATCTTTGCAGAATTGTTGTAATTCAGCCACATTGGAGGGTTTTCGAGCATGAACCGCCTTTTTAAGGTCATGCCACAGCATCTCAATAGGATTCAGGTCAGGACTTTGACTAGGCTACTCCAAAGTCTTCATTTTATTTTTCTTCAGCCAATCAGAGGTGGACTTGCTGGTGTGTTTTGGATCATTGTCCTGCTGCAGAACCCAAGTTCGCTTCAGCTTGAGGTCACGAACAGATGGCCGGACATTGTCCTTCAGGATTTTTTGGTAGACAGCAGAATTCATGGTTCCGTTTATCACAGCAAGTCTTCCAGGTCCTGAAGCAGCAAAACAGCCCCAGACCATCACACTACCACCACCATATTTTACTGTTGGTATGATGTTCTTTTTCTGAAATGCTGTGTTACTTTTACGCCAGATGTAACAGGACACACACCTTCCAAAAAGTTCAACTTTTGTCTCGTCAGTCCACAGAGTATTTTCCCAAAAGTCTTGGGGATCATCAAGATGTTTTCTGGCAAAACTGAGACGAGCCTTTATGTTCTTTTTGCTCAGCAGCGGTTTTCGTCTTGGAACTCTGCCATGCAGGCCATTTTTGCCCAGTCTCTTTCTTATGGTGGAGTCATGAACACTGACCTTAACTGAGGCAAGTGAGGCCTGCAGTTCTTTGGATGTTGTTCTGGGGTCTTTTGTGACCTCTTGGATGAGTCGTCACTGCGCTCTTGGGGTAATTTTGGTCGGCTGGCCACTCCTGGGAAGGTTCACCACTGTTCCATGTTTTCGCCATTTGTGGATAATGGCTCTCACTGTGGTTCGCTGGAGTCCCAAAGGGGGGGGTTGGGGGGTTCAGATCATCAAACAAATGTTTCAGATCATCAAACAAATTTGTTTGATGATCTGAAACATTAAAGTGTGACAAACATGCAAAAAAATAAAAAATCAGGAAGGGGGCCAACAATTTTTCACACCACTGTATATGCCAAGATATAAACTATTTGCCTATTTTCATTTGTTTAATTTGATATTATTTTGTACATTTTGCCATATTTGTTTGGTTATATATATATATATATATATATATATATATATATATATATATATATATATATATATATATATATTTTTTTATACTGCTTTTTGTGGTGGTCAAAACTATTTTACTATTTGACTGAACTATTATTATTCTGGATAACAGTTTCTTTTTTCTTTTTCTTTAAAGGTATATGCCTACTTTATGACAGAATTTATGATCAGTGTTTCAATAACATCTGCATACATTAAGTAAATAACTTATTAGTTGATTATTCCAAAATTACTATTTTCTCCCAGTCTGGAACCCCAAACATAAAGACAATAAAGTTCAAACATAAGGGTCAAACGAATAATTCCCACAAAGTAAAGGAATTACAACCAAATAAATGTGAAAACTATTCAAAGATATGGATAAATATTATAACAGTAATTTTGTTTCTCTGAGGTGTCACACTGTTGTGGAGGATGATAACGCACTAATGTTTTGGACACATATTAATGTTTCTTACACCAAAAGATGGCAGGTAGATATATGGTAGTATGTGAGTTATGAAGGAAAATGTAAAAAAATGTTACAATTGTCCCTGGTCCTGAGGGAATAGCCAAAGGGAAAATCAGAAGCAGAAAAATTTGCACATGGCTTGTAGCTTTGTCAAGGTCTAAAGTTCAGCTGCAGTTGCTCGAGAGTCCTGACTTTGGGTCATCTGTGTTACTCTCACAGGTAAAGCGATGTGCTGACCTTTTGTCCCCTAACTCTCAAGTAGCTTGTCTCCTGCTGACACTTGCTTAAATAAGAACAAAAACTTTTCTTAAAACAAAAGACCACTGCTACCACTGTATCTTAGTGTTATAGGCCATTATACACAAAAATATTTAAATAATCTATTCAGAATCACCTTGCTTATACATTATTACATTCTGTTCAGCCTCTGTTATTAGCAAGCAACTGGAAAACAGAACAATGTTTTTGGGAGCAGCAATTTAACAAGTGCTTTCCATTGCAAAAGTATCTAATTTGGAGACCCAACTATCTTTAGATTTACAAGAAATACATTATTATAATTTTCCATAATTATTTTATTTTTTAAAAACAAAACTAGTACAAGATTCTGCATCATTCCTGTTGGTTTCTCTTTCACAATTGTTTCCTGCTGTTAGCTCAGCATTGAGTCGGCACATTCAGACAAATACAGTAAAACAGACAGTTTAGCAACAATGCTCAATGTAAAGCCTTTGATTAAACAGAGTACAGACCCAATGCCAATAAGCCTCCTTTGCAATTTGAATAAATTGAGTGAAGCCTATAATTACAATTAGCACAGTGTGAACTGCTGATTCAGATCGTACTCAGCAAGAGTGGGTAAATGACGGGTAATGGGGTAATTTGGTATTTAAATTCAAGAACCACCACTTGAGTCAACGCTGATTGGTGCGAAGACTTGGAATGCTCTTTACTAGTGATGAGGTTATACAAACATACAATTAAAATGCAGGGTTAAGATAGTAAGACAGATCCTCCTAACAAACACAGGTTTGCACGTATATCAACTTTATTGTAACTGTATAAAAATGGTGCATTTAGAAGTAGACGAGTATACCTCTGATTTATTTTCTTATTTTATCACATTCCATAACATTTCATTAATTTGGCTGTTTTTAAACATAATCAAATGTTAAGTTTTTTTTTTTTTTTTTTTAACCTACACAGTGATTTATTCTAGAGCTAGAAATATGTCCGTAGGTAATGTCAGCCTTAAGTGTTCTCTCTATTTTTAGTTTTTATAAAACTTTATTAAATTTTACAAATACTTAATGGAATTTTTTTTATTAAATTCTGAAAATCTTCCACTGACATAGTGAAAGAAGGTTTGGTATTGGAAATGTAGAAACCTAAAAATAATATATACACATCTAGAAAAAAAAAAATTGTGGTGCACAGCCACAAATGAATGTTCACAGAAAATAACAAAAACCCCTAAAAACCAAAAAACACTGACATCCCCATAAAGGGGTCGAAAAGTTGCCAAAAAATTGGAACAACTAGCAGTGAGCCAGTGTTTTTTTTATTGTGTTGACAGTGATGAATTTGCATATTGGCATTCTTTCTTGCATTCATTTGCATATTGAATTGTGATTGGTCTTATCTCTCTTACATCTACTTAACCATCTGTAGCCAACTTTACACTGCAAAGAGTGAAAGCCACATTATGTGCTGATACTTGTACACAGCTGACAGAAAACTAGAAGCGTACCGAGTGCCATGACAATGGCAGAGTTAAAGATGGATCTGATTTGACATTTCATTTACACACAACCGAAGCAGCCCTAAAACTATTCCTTGTCTTGCAAACACTAGTCTTTACTTCTAGAAAGTCACCATTTTAGCACTTTTTGGGCACTAAAAATGAATTTCACCCCTCCCTGAAAAACATAATGTGTTTAAACCAAAGCTTAAAATAATACATAATGCTGACTGATCAGTTAGGACATGTTTTTATGTTGCTCCAATGACTCAAATGGAACAGTCTGCTTCAGAGCTCTTTTAAAAAGTTAGAGTATTTTTGCCAGAAGTGTATGACTTTAATTAAAAGTTAAAAATGACGGTTAAGTTGCAAAAGTGATTTTCATGAGCTTACGCTGTGCCAAGAGTCACTATCTTTCGAAATTAAGACTCTTTAATAAGACACTTTGTAATATTTGATAAGCTGCAGATCCATAGCTATTAAACTAATACTACTAAAGACTGTAATACAGCTTTAGATCAACGTTCAGCGATTAAACCTAAGGCGAAATTCTCAAAAACTGCTGTACAGTTTGATTGTACTGTAATTATTCAGTGGATTCAACAAAGGCAGTGACTGCAAATGAATACTGATCAAAATATAGCATTCTTTTTTTTACACAAGCACACTTGCCACAAAAAGTGGCCTCGACCGACGTTAACCTTCTCTGTGGTGAGCATTCTGAATCGCAAATAAACTCACTTATGCATAATGTATGATAAATGATCACTGTACAGCTCAGCTAATGAAATGAAGGCTTTTATCATTTATCACTCTTGGTTTTACCTTTTCTCTCCCTTGTACCACTCAAACACTGGAGAGGGGACAGCTGCTGCCTCACATCTCAGCAGGGCAATCTGACCGGGTCGGACCCCATGACTTCTCATCTCATGGATTGCTGGAGGAACTACAGAAAGAAAATAAAAACCAACATGATTTAGGGAAAGAGTGAACACACGTAACAAGCTAACTCAAATAAATTAACCCTCTGAGCCAGAGAGGGAAAAACCTTCTAAAACGCAAAGTTTTCATTTACAGTCGTGTGAATGAGGCAGAAATGAATTAGCAACTAGATTCAGAGTGGTCAACACATGTAAATCTTATGGGTGCAATGCTGAGAAATACCATCCGTCCCAAGGGTTGGAGAAATGAAATGAACTGCTCAGTGATAAATTGTTTAATGGCTGTTCAAAGGCTGGGGAGCTGAGGAAGGTTCTCTGAATATGTGCATGTAAAATGAGGGCCCTTTCATGTTCACAAATGCAGTGTAAATCTCTCTAGCGGTGTCAGTGAGAGAGCTTTAACTACAGGCTGAATTTTTATTTTCCAGCTCGTCAAGAAGCAACAATCCTCTCTCAATGGGAAAAAAGAAATGTTTATCATACATAAATCTTCATTGTATATTATTTCTTATAGCAGGAGTAAACAGAGTAAGCTACTAGAATGACGTGCTTTCAAATACAAAATGACATATAGAAAAAGGCTATGAAAGAAATAACATCGTACTTAATATACACACAAATAAAGCAGGCATGTACAGAATACTAAGTTGAACACGATATGAAAAAAAAAAACAGAAAATAACTCCCTTCAAGCAGGTGATCCACTTATGTCTTTCTAGCTAGCGTTAAATTACTTGCTATGTCTGAATTTGAGTGGGGGACATTTATATTCCAGGCAACTCGTTCTTTGAAAATCACCTGCAAGTTATTGAGGTCTGTGTTCAGACTATTTTTTCCTGATTGAATTTTTGACATTCTTCTCTTTAACCCCCACAGTTGAAGGTATGAAGTTCTTCAGGCCTTCAATGTAATACGTTTCATGTTATCTGAGGGCTGAAAAGAAATTTCCACCATTGTGGTGAGAACAGTAACAAGGATTTTTAAGAATGATGTTCTCAGACTTTGGGCTCCATAGTTATGTCACGTAGATATGTTACAGCATTACCAAATGTGGAGGCATTCGCTTCCCCACATTTTACAGGAAAACTAATTTGCAGCTTTTGAAATTCAAAGCATCTAACAGTAAGTTTGAGGAGGAAAAAAATGAATGTGAAGCAGAAAAATTCACTGAGATCAGAAAAAATGTATACAGTATTTGCTAGATTGCTAGATGGATTACCATCTGCATGTCAGGTACTAATCACTTGAATGAAATAATAATTATCTTCACTAAAGAAATTTCCATAACTCTTTTTACTCCTAGAAATCAAAACGTTACAATGTTTTCCCTGGCTGTGAGAACCGTGCATAAAGAATATGGATATCCATCATTGTAATCACGGTGTTGAGAAATTTAGTTCTGTGATATTGTGCTGCTCATCATTTCTTCACTGCACAATCTCCTGGGAAGGTATGAAAATAGCAGTGTGACACATCAACGCAGCTTGAATGCAGAGTTTTGGCATATGCTGGAAGAGAAGTCTGTCTGATCCAAAAATTGGCAAAGGATGAATCTTCTGCTTTGGCTGGATCATGCATTTACAGTACAGGCATCAACCCATGAAAATGCCTAGGGAGCATTACATAACCTGAGCATCACAGAAGCAGGCTAGCATAAGATTTAAGGATAACATAAAATAAGAGATTAAAGGAACACATTGCTGATGACAAAGGCGAGGACAAATGACTGCTGAGCCTATAATATATGGGTGCAGAAAGGACAAGGCTGAGGTTGCAGAGAATTTAAAATCAAAGTGAACTGTCGTTTGCAACCCATTTTACTGCAGTAATCTGATGTATGTCAGTGAGTGAAACATGAGAAAAAAAAAGAGGTTAGATTGTTAAAATGGGCGTATGATATAAATAATTACAAATTCTTGTTTTTAATGTTATGCTGCTTCACATTTTTTGTGGAAACCATTTTTTTTTTAGGTTTCTTATTTTATATAAGTAACATTATAAATGTCTTAATTTTTACTTCTGATCAGTTTAATGCATCCTTGCTGAATAAAATTACTTAAATTATTCCAAACTTTTGATCAGTAGAGTATGTACAGTATGTATAAAACATAATGAGAACCGTATTGAATTACAAGACACAAGATATAATAAAGTGAATATAATGTATGTATAATAAATAAAAAAAAGAAAATACGATTCACACACCATAACATGTTTATGCATCGAGATGAAAATAGAATTCAATCATACACAGATCTCCATGCTGATGATTCAAATAAGTCGATATATTCTTAATTTACAATCATGCTCTATAACTTGACATCGGGTGTCAAAAGCAATTTAAACTACATGCGAACGCATATTTAGAACCGTCAGTTTCTGCAGGGAAAAAGATTCTAGCAATTCAAATCAGGTGTCAGGTGATATGAAAGCGTCCGGATTTGTGATGCCAAGCTCAGCCTTTAACAGAAAACTGAATCTCTAGCCCCATTCACTTCAAACATTTGCCACACTACCTGACATTTCAGCTGGGATGCAGTTGAAATATTTCACACCTTCTCTGGCCCGTTAATCAGTGTGAGCTCACTTTAAATGGATTTGGATGCTATAATATTGCATTGAGAGGCAGAACCAGAAAATTCTCTACATATAGAGCCAACGTGAGAGAATCCAAGGGTGCATTTACTAGAAACATCTATGCGTCTGTTGTATGTGCGTACATGCTTCAAATCTGCTAAAACACCTCCATATTGGAGGTTACACAAGTGGATTTCAAGTTAATTCAGCTTATGTATTTTGCACATAAAAACGAGATTTGAGAGCGGCTGAAATCTGCTGAGGGTGAGATATGGTATGTATCTTTCTGTGTCATTCATCACTGAGATTTGTGCTGTATTGTAAGCTATTGGCATGCCTTGGCAGGCTGCCTAATAGCACAAGAGAAGCTGGCTCTGATATATATCCACACAGCTAACTTCTCCTATCTAACAAACCACTGCATCTGTCCTCACTGAGGGATGATCCAGTTCATTATAAAGCTGCATTAGCAAGAACTACCCAGGGAGGAAAACAAAGCATTAGCCACAACTGCAACCACAACTTTTCACATTAATTAAAATCGTTTGAGCACATATACTGCAGTGATAAAGGGTCCGGAGGGACAGAATTCATGCAAGTCATCCAATTTTAAACATCAAAATATATTTTAAAGCAGAATGGAAATGAATGTATCAATGTATCAACTAGTCTTTGGATACATCTTAAAAAAATCAGATCAAATAAATAAAGCTTCAGAACTGACGTGCCAAATCACAAAATTCTCACCTGACTGATTTTGAATAAAAAACATTTTTAGTTTTCATAACAAGAATCAGCAGAGCATACACAACAAAAACCATCTGCAAAGTGCAGTTTATAATACTGTAAATAAAGCAGATTATGTATCAAGAATTAAAGAGACGGCTCATGCAAAAATTAAAATTCTGTCATCATTCACATCAAATGACTTTCTTTTGCAGATCACAAAAGAATATTTTTTGATGAAGAATGTTTCAACTATCAGAACAATGATGACAGAATATTAATTTTTAGGTGAATTATATTCTTAAATATTTGTGTTGAGAGCACAATGTAATAATCCACACAATGAATCATGAAGAAAAAAATCCCACACGCATGGCTTCTAAGATTCAATTACATTAGTCTTTTAAGGAGTTCTCATTATAGCAATCACACATCAGCACAGGCTAATGCAGAATCATGGTGTAAAAACCACGAAAGCCCTACAATCCCAGTCATTTACAGGCTTCATAACAAAAGAGTGCAACTGTAAATCATTGGTGAGTTTCTAAGCTCGTACCAGATGGGAGGGTCTGAAAATAGCAAAGTTGGCATGAAAAATGGATGCTGCGGGGCTTACTGTTTGACAAATTTGCCAGTTGCGGCTTGATCACAAACGCAAATTAAAATGACAAGGCAGAGATTATGTTTTAGAATACCTGTGAACACAGCACCTCGCAAATCGGTGAATACGTCAATATATGCCAAACAAGGTTCCCTAGGGTTCGGCGCCTTTGTGATTCGTCTTTCATGCACAGATTTGACACGTACAAAAACGCAGGTTGACTAATTCAAAATAGACTGCTATTGAATGATATTTTTATTGTTGGGATAAATCTAGGCATGGTATAACCTGATCTTTCAAGGGAAAAAAATTGAATAGGAGCCCCAGTTCAATCAAGTTAAATAGGATTTTCTATTATCAAACTGAAGCCAGAGGTTCAGTTGAAACTGCATGCTAATCCAGTTTATTATTTTTCCTCTTAATAAGTTTCATAACATCACAGCATGTCTGACTTTAAAGTTCGCTGATGTTGGTGTCGGTTTGATGTACAGAATGACTAACTGGCACATCTCCCAAACAACAATAATTAATTTATTACATGACACTTTGGAGGAAGGGATGATTTATACAGTCTTGCACCTTTATCCTCCCAACAAGTATAACATGTTATTTTAATTACAAGATCAATTAATAACCCACCTCTTCAGCCAGAGGCTAAAATGAGTTTTCTTCACAATTAAGGAATGGACTCATCAGTCCATGACTTATCAGCTTATAAACAGAGAGACTGCTTCAATTGCTGTCTCCACCTCATTGTCCTATGCTGTTCGCCAGCACTGGGTTTAGCAGCCAAGATTTATTAATTCATTAAGTTTTCCATTTAAAATTCAAGAATAACATCATGTTCTTTCTCTAACACATCCAATCCTTATAAATAACACTCACGCTAAGGGAACACAGGCTTTGTATGTCCCACTGAGAATATGCACTGTGGAGAAAAGTATTGAGTTGAATGAAATCATTAACCACAGTGTCACAAATCTATGTAAATAGACAAATTGGCTTTTAGCCTATCATGCTGAAGAATAGGAGCCATATTGTACTGTGCGGTGAAGATGGGCACTCCAGACAAGCCGTTATTTGTCTGTGAAGCCTTATAATATCAAAGGGGCATAATTCATAGAGTCATTTATGGAAATGCATTACGGTCTTCTGTTAGTACACTCTTAAAAAAAAAAAAAAGGTTCTTAAATGGTTCTTTGGCAGGGTGTATGGTTCCATGAAGAACCTTTAATATCCAAAGAACCTCTCCATTGCACAAAAGGTTCTTTGTAGCACAGAAAGGTTCTTTGTAGCACAGAAATGTTCTTTGCAGCTCAAAAAGAGGTTCGTTAGACTATTTAATGGTTCTTCACAGTCAACATGTAATAAATATTTTTTTCTGGAAAGTGAGATCAAGTGAGCTAAATTATCCTGTCTGGTCCAGAACTCATTCCAGACTCATTTTCTATTAGTTGTGTTCAATTATAATGCAATATAAAGTATAAATTTTGAGTTGTATAAATAGTTTTGTGGTGTTTATTAGGCTAATTAAAAAAAAGACCAGTAGATCAGTCCTTAATATCTATTACATCTATTTTAATGCTGTTTTGCATGACCTTAAAAAAAATTATTAGGCTAGTTATTTAACAAAAGCAAAGTTTAGTATAAAAAATACTGCAATCATGTTTTAAAATGAAATAAAAAGGCTGAGTGATACAAAATCTTAAAATATAAAAGTGCTACACTGTCCCACTATCATACATTTTGCACCTATGAATTGGTCATACACCTACAAAATGAGACTCAAATTCGCCATTTATTAAAGATTTAATGTGATTTTGATAAGAGATTTATTTATGTAAATGCTGTGTGACGTGTTTTAATGGACGTGCGCACTGATTACTCGAGTCCATTCAAATGCTGCAGCGGAGGGAGTTGCCATGGAAACGAAGCGACAACACCAACTGACAAGTCATAAATCTCCGTCTCTCGCTGCTGTTTTCACTGCTTTCAGGTGAGTTTAGTCCCTAAAAATCACAAAAATATCACATACAACTGTTCCAGACACTTTCTTACATGTAACTGACATGTTTCTGTTGAATATTTACTTCACAGAAATGTTTTACAGTCTTTCGAAAAAGTCTCAACTGTTTTCAGACCAGGTAAGTTATGTTAGGCTAACTCTGAAGCTTGAGCTCTTGTTTATGAAAGTTTGGGCTTTTAATCACATCTTTATGTGTAGATGAGAGGTTTTGATAGCGTTGTAAAGGGTTTGCTGTCAGTTTGTCAATGGTTTATTGGAAGTTGTCTAACTTATTTAGCCTAAAATATGTGCTGTACTTTTAATCGGTGATGCCACTTAACATTACACGGAGCGCGAATTAACTGAATCTAACGTTAGTTCAAATGTGCTTTGATCTTTCATGGGAAACAAACATTGATTAAAAATTGTTCTGTGGTTTCAGGAGTGATAATATAATCTTTCTACAAAAGAAGAGAAGCTCCAAGATTTCAAAATTTTTGAAGGGAGCTGCTGACAGAAAAGCAGGAAACACAGGTGGGAAGAAATTAAATACATTCACATGCATTTTTTCACAACATATTTTCTTATATCACCATGCATCTGTTATATTACAGTTCATTATAGGAAGATTTTGACATCCAAACCTGAGACACAAACCTAAAAACATGAATGTTAATTCTTTTATTTTAAAAAATTGTTTTTGTGTGTGTGTGTGTGTGTGTGTGTGTATTAAATAAGTATATATAGTGGGTACGGAAAGTTTTCAGACCCCCTTAAATTTTTCACTCTTTGTTATATTGCAGCCATTTGCTAAAATCATTTAAGTTAATTTTTTTCCTCATTAATGTACACACAGCACCCCATATTGACAGAAAAACACAGAATTGTTGACATTTTTGCAGATTTATTAAAAAAGAAAAACTGAAATATCACATGGTCCTAAGTATTCAGACCCTTTGCTGTGACACTCATATATTTAACTCAGGTGCTGTCCATTTCTTCTGATCATCCTTGAGATGGTTCTACACCTTCATTTGAGTCCAGCTGTGTTTGATTATACCGATTGGACTTGATTAGGAAAGCCACACATCTGTCTATATAAGACCTTACAGCTCACAGTGCATGTCAGAGCAAATGAGAATCATGAGGTCAAAGGAACTGCCTGAAGAGCTCAGAGACAGAATTGTGGCAAGGCACAGATCTGGCCAAGGTTACAAAAAAATTTCACTTAAGTTTCCTAAGAGCACAGTGGCCTCCATAATCCTTAAATGGAAGATGTTTGGGACGACCAGAACCCTTCCTAGAGCTGGCCGTCCGGCCAAACTGAGCTATCGGGGGAGAAGAGCCTTGGTGAGAGAGGTGAAGAAGAACCCAAAGATCACTGTGGCTGAGCTCCAGAGATGCAGTCAGGAGATGGGAGAAAGTTGTAGAAAGTCAACCATCACTGCAGCCCTCCACCAGTCAGGGCTTTATGGCAGAGTGGCCCGACGGAAGCCTCTCCTCAGTGCAAGACACATGAAAGCCCGCATGAAGGACTCCAAGATGGTGAGAAATAAGATTCTCTGTTCTGATGAGACCAAGATAGAACTTTTTGGCCTTAATTCTAAGCGGTATGTGTGGAGAAAACCAGGCACTGCTCATCACCTGTCCAATACAGTCCCAAACAGTGAAGCATGGTGGTGGCAGCATCATGCTGTGGGGGTGTTTTTCAGCTGCAGGGACAGGACGACTGGTTGCAATCGAGGGAAAGATGAATGCGGCCAAGTACAGGGATATCCTGGACGAAAACCTTCTCCAGAGTGCTCAGGACCTCAGACTGGGCCGAAGGTTTACCTTCCAACAAGACAATGACCCTAAGCACACAGCTAAAATAACGAAGGAGTGGCTTCACAACAACTCCGTGACTGTTCTTGAATGGCCCAGCCAGAGCCCTGACTTAAACCCAATTGAGCATCTCTGGAGAGACCTAAAAATGGCTGTCCACCAACGTTTACCATCCAACCTGACAGAACTGGAGAGAATCTGCAAGGAGGAATGGCAGAGGATCCCCAAATCCAGGTGTGAAAAACTTGTTGCATCTTTCCCAAAAAGACTCATGGCTGTATTAGATCAAAAGGGTGCTTCTACTAAATACTGAGCAAAGGGTCTGAATACTTAGGACCATGTGATATTTCAGTTTTTCTTTTTTAATAAATCTGCAAAAATGTCAACAATTCTGTGTTTTTCTGTCAATATGGGGTGCTGTGTGTACATTAATGAGGAAAAAAAATGAACTTAAATGATTTTAGCAAATGGCTGCAATATAACAAAGAGTGAAAAATTTAAGGGGGTCTGAATACTTTCCGTACCCACTGTATATATATATATATATTTTTTTTTGTTGTTGTTATGGGTGCGTCTCAAGATTTCCTGTGTATCTCACAACTATGTCGTGTATGAAGTAATGTCTGTGTGCATGTGTGTAAAACAACAAACTGACGATGTTTAATCATTTGTAATTGTACATGTTGTGATTAAAAATAGTGGCCTGCTAAAATTAGAAAGACACGGTGAGTTTGTTTTTACTATACACGTTAGATGTGAGTCACTCAACCAGAAGGAATCCTGTCAGATCGTCCAAGCCTTGAGTGAGCGTGTACGGGTCGGCCGATCTGGTTTCGTCCGTTAAAGTTAACCTTTTCAAATAAAAATCGCAGTCCCAGAAAGTTACATATGCAGGTAAAATCGGATTTTCTCCAGTCATTGTTAAAAAAAACAAGCTAACAAACTTCATAGCTAGCGTTAGTGTAGCGGTCAGGGGAATCTTTCTACCTCCACCTAAGCTCCGCCCACAGAAAAACGTCACAATGTTTACTGACAGAAAAAGGGTCTATACTAATTATTGTTGGCTCTGTGATAAATTGCATGTTATGTTTCTAGATGCCTCTATGCTGACGGCCATGCAGCAGAGTTGGAGTGGACGTCCTGTCGGACAACATCCCTAAGGCGCTATGAACCATCTGACTAGTAAGTAAAACCTCAAACATACACTACTTTTCAAAAGTTAGAGGTTGGTATGATTTTTTTTATTTATGTTTTTTGAACGTGTTTTTTAAGTAAGTCTTCTGCTCGCCACTACTGCATTTATTTGATTAAAAATACAGTTAAAACAAAAATATTGTAAAATAATATTTTAATTAAAAATACCTCTTTTCTATGTGAATATATTTTAAAATGTAATTTACTGCTGTGATCAAAGCTGAATTTTCAGCATCATTACTCCAGTCTTCAGTGCCACATGATCCTTCAGAAATCATTCCAATATGCTGATTTGCTGCTCAAGAAACATTTTTGATTACTACTTTTGTTGAAAACAGTTTTTGCTGCTTAAAATTTTTATGGAAACAATACCATTCAAACATTTGTGGTAAGAAAAGAAAGAAATTAATACATTTGTGGTAAAAGAGAGAGAGAGAGAGAGAGAGAGAGAGAGAGAGAGAGAGAGAGAGAAATGAATACTTTTATTAATCAAGGGTGCATTTAATTTATCAGAAGTAACAGTGAAGACATTTATAATGTTGGAAAAGATTTCTATTTACTAAATTTTTTAATAAATTTAATAAATGTTGTTAATTGTACTTTCTATTAATCAAAGAATCCTGAAAAAGGTATCAGCATTTCCACAAAAATGTTAAGACGCAAAAACTGTTTTCAACTGTTTTAATAATAAGAAATGTTCTTGAGCAGCAAATCAGCATATTAAAATGATTTCTGAAAGATCATGTGACACTGAAGACTGAAGTAATGATGCTGAAAATTCAGATTTGATCACAGGAATAAATGACAGTTTACAATATATTAAAATAGACAACAGTTCTCTGTATTCTTGATCAAATAAATGCAGACTTCAGATTTTTTCCCCCAAAACATTGTAATGTTTCCAAAATTGTCAGGTACTGTATAACATTGTTACCTAGTGCTTATATTGCTTAAATACCATTAATTGGATGGATTTGTGGCCCAAGATGCTGGGACAGGCTTCAGCCCCCACGACCCTACAGAGGATAAGTGGTTTGGAGAGTGAATAGATGGATGGATGAACTTCCAAAATACTTTGACTTACTTTGATTTTGTTTCTATTCTGACTGCTGTTCAGCTTAAAAATACCTTTCCATTATCTTTGTTTGTCATTTTGCATCATTATACTAAACCTATTAAAATTAAGAAACTAATGAAAGTGTTTTTTTTTTTTTTGTTTTTGTTTTTGTTACAGGATCCTATGTATCCAACCATTCATCAGAAGGACTGTGAAAACAGGAACTCTTTGAACCACCAGTGGCAGTTTCCACGGGATGAAAAAGGGCATACTAGTGGATAATGGGGGTACTGACATTAACCTGCCGTATTCACTGTATTACACACTAGGGATGGGCATTTTTCATTTCAAGTACTGATAGGTCTTTATTTTGATGGTCTGGATGGCATGCGAGAGAAATGTATAAAGTCATGGTGTTCATTGAGTACAGCGAAGATTGGTCATGAAAACAATGATTGCAGTGACTTTAAAAAATGATTAATCATTGCTGTCAAGTCTGAGTACTCTAGTACTTGTGCATTTATTATTAAACACACATACACAGTATTGAGGTATGATGTATATTGCATTGATGTATACTGTAAATGCAATAAACATTTTAATCATATATCTTGTCAAGTCTTTTTACTTCTGGATTTTCTTTTTTTTTTTCAAAATTATTTTTTGAAAAATCCTATTAAAGAGAATTTATAGTATGATAAATGTGAGGATATTGATCTGGAGCAAATGGGGCCATAAAGAACCTATTCATCAGTGGTTCTTTGAAGAACCTGTAAAAAGGGTTCTTTGTAGTACCAGAAAAGGTTCTTTATGGCACCAAGAAAAACACTGGTTCTTTAAAGAACCTTTCACAAAATGGTTCTTCAGGGAACCAAAAAAGGTTCCTCTATGGCATCGCCGCGAAACCCCCTTTTTGGTTCTTCCTGGTACCTTTTTTTTAAGAGTGTATGTGGGTCAGAGGTACATAGTTTGCAGTTTTGAGGGGCGAGTGGTCCAATCAGTGAGGCTTTTCATTACTTTTAATTTCTGGTTTCAAACCTGACATTCACATCACAGCAAATGGTGAAGAACAAAGAAATATGTGTGTCCAGTGCATGCTGGAACTACACTAAAGACAGACCTTTAGTTTGTGGCTATTGAGAACTACACAGAAAACTAAATGTAATTCACAAAATTTACAAAAAGTAATTACAAAGGAACAGCAAGTAACACACTGAATTAACCTCTTAACTAAAATAAATAAATAAATAAACAAAAATATTCTGGAAAATAAAATTGACAAAATCAAAGCCATTTGTCTAACTAAGTTATGTTCCAAATTTGAAGTTGATATCACAAAAATTTAGGTTCCTGTGATTTACTTTGTTATTTTCATGCATTTTCCTGTCACAAATGTATAAATGTCTGTCATAATATTAATTCTATCACAAAATAGTCAAACATAGAACTTTGGAATAACATAAAATAAAACTGTTTTGTCCAGATTAGAAAAAGTTTTGGTTAATAAATTTTGTTATATGATACTTGACACTTGGGGGATTTTCGCTAAACGATTTAAAATATCATTTCTATTGTAAGACGATGTCTGATTTCAAAATGGTTTTCACAGGATGAATTTGGACTGTTTAAGCTTTCAAATGATATCCAATTTAGGACGATTGCTAAAATATGTGATGGGGAAAAAAAGAGCACCAAGATTAAACATGAAATTTTAAAGTAGAAAGATTGAATATATTTCCTTGTAAAACATAGGCTATTTCAATAATCTGTTTTATTTACAACTTCATTTTTTTTTACAGTCTAAACAGCACATTATAAAAATGAAATAAAAATTAAAACACTATAGATTATTACTCAAAATTTGTGTTTTATGCTTATTATAGAGTTGTGCCGTTAGCTTAGCAACATCTTAACAGCATCTCTATTGAAATCAATTGCTGCCTATGCAGGCAGGAGACAGCAAGGCAGTTCAGTAGGTTTTGGAACAGAGGTAATGACATTCATTGATTTCAAAAGCCTATTGTAAGCCCTGGACAACTCTTAAGATTGACTTCTTCTGGCTACTTTTTTTTAATGCTAGGTTTCTACTGAAGTAAAATTATACTGAATGCCATCCAGAGGCCTCCCCCATATCCTTCTTATCCAGTCTTGCACACAAAGACGCCCTTTCATTGCTTTACAATGTTCAGGAATTTTCACAAATCTACATTTGCCATTTCCTAACTGGAAAACCTTCCACAATTTCAGTCAGACTTCAAATCATACAGAAATGATGGGTCACTATCAGACTGTGCCAAGTAACAGTGCATTTCTTCTCTGATAAATCTTAATGTTCCATAAAATCAGGTCGTGCTTTTAACATATGCTTGGTTGGCTGCAATGTACTGCATGACCCAATGAATACAGCTGTACAAGTTGAAAATTCTTTCAGTGATAGGAATGTCAAATCATAAATGCATGTGTCTGTGCATGGATATAATCATTAGAGTAAAATGTCAAGCCAGTAACAGCATAAAGTCTTTAATTGCATTTACAAATACCACAAATAAGGTGAATACAAATCAGGACAACCCTGATGAAGCCTTGACTTTTTAAATATTCAATGTTCAGGCAATAATAACTATGAAAGAGAAAAAATGCACAGTGAATAGAAATTACAGTGTAATATATACAAATGCATTATGCTAAAATTAGAAAATGCATATGGAGATGTTACAAACTACACATGAACCGGAAATAAAAAATGGGTTACACTTTATTTCGATAGTCCACTTTAGACATTCTACTAACTATAAGAAACTGTGTAACTACATGTCAACTAATTCTCATTAATTTGCAACTACATGTCTGCTAACTCTCAGTTGGGTAGGTTTAGGGTTAGTAGAATAAGTTGACAAACTTGCAAAGTTTCTCATACTTAGTATGTTGTATGTTGTGGACCCATCAAAATAAAGTGTTAGAAGATATTAAGCAGACAGTCTACTAATACTCTAATGACTGCTAGTTGACATGTAGTTGCAAAGTTACTTACTGTTAGTAGAACGTCTAAAGTGGACTATCGAAATAAAGTGTTACCAAAAAATGTTGATGCTTACATGGCAGCTCAAAATTATGTCCATTTAGGGACAAATAGGGCCATTTTGATGTTGGTTTATCACTGCAGCACAGACCATCTGCAAATTAAACTATTGACTGTTTTTATAACCTGTCTACAATCACCATGATACTAAAGAGAAAACAGTCCGCTTTAATTTGAGAGTAGTTATTTCCATAAAAGCTGAACCTTGTAGAAATTACAAACCTTAATATACACAAGCTGTCCATTTAGGGAACCAAAAGAATGAATAAATTAAAATCGTAAGTGCAGTGTTATTTTAGTGACATTGAGATACTATTGCAGTTTTCATTTTTATATTTTCCCTTTTCATTTTAGTTAAAGCTTTACTAATTTTAATATGTTTTTGTCATTTTTTGTATGTATATTTATTTTTTTTATTATTATTTATTTATTTATTTTTTATGTTAGTAAATCAATTGGATTTAAATAAAAATGAGAAATGTTGCCTTGGCAAATAGCTGAAATAAAATATTTTATGTCATTAAACGTATATTTTATTTTAAGCAACATATTTTATGGTTTTAGTTAACAAAAACTAAAACCCCTAAGTGAAGTCACCTTATTACATACTTAGTAGTAAATCCCCAAGCATTCAGAGAGTGACAGCAATTTGTTTTGGGCATGTTCAATTGTCTTCAGTGAGTGAAAAGCAGGCTCAATTGGATTAAGCAAGGGAATGACTTGCATGGTCAAGACTATTCGTCTACTGGGCTCTGAAAAACTCCTTGGTTGCATTAGTAGCATTCATCTTCATTACAGCTCACATTACATTAATAAGCAATCACATCACTAAAGTCAAGGGAGACAGAATTAGCCGTACACGCCTGGGGCATAGCACACAGCCAGGTCTCACAAATAGGGTGGTATGCTTTGGATCACAAGCACTTCTTTTTCCGTGTTCTGTGTTTTTCAAACAGGTGATTTGAACATACCTGCTTTACCTCTGATCAGTTTATCCTGCTGCTCGGCTTAATGACAACACGCTTTATCAGAACTGACATGTCTTTGGTCCTCATGTTGAGAAACTCCAGCAACAGACTCGAAATGCAAATGCCTAAACTTAACTCACGACTTTCTGACAGCTTTCTTGTGCATGAAAAATACAACAACACACACTTGGCCAAAAACAACTGGCTGAACAGCCAATTTAAAATGGAAAGAATGAATGAAAAAGGGACAGTAATTGCGACATTGTTCACAGATTGTTCAAATAACCTCATATTAAAGCTGAAGTTTAAGCTGCACTATAACCTCTTATTCAATGACTATGTTTACACAGTGTGCAGAAGTGGACTCTTGGCCTCATTAGGACAATAACAGGAAACCGCCATGTAAACACATCTATTTGAGACATGGACAGTTACAAGTTTTGCCACATTACTGAAAATATTTAGCCTATAGACTTGGTTGCTGTTTTCAACTCAACTGCAATGAATGGAGACTGTTTGCACATTCTGAACACCGCAACATTACTTCAACTAATCGCGTGAGTTTGGGGGTGGGGCTATCTGTTTGGTCAACCAATAGCAGACATGGGGAGTGTTCAGGAAGTTGTCATTATTTTTGCAATTTGGTTTACTGCCGCTAATGCCACACAAATTACACAATTCCAATTTGCTTCAAGAATTATTTTAGTGTTGGCGCTGATAGCCTAACTGTCCTATCATAGTAAAGGCAAAAAATGGCAAAAATCTAAAAAAAAAAAATACAAATTTTAGAAAAACTACTTTAGAGTTTAGGACATGTAGAAAAATTTAGAAAAAAGAAGGAATATATATATATATATATGTATATGTATGTATGTATGTATGTATGTATGTGTGTGTATATATATATATATATATTAGTGGTGTTAAATGATTAATCGCATCCAAAATAAAGGTTTTTGTTTACAGAATATATGTGTGTACTGTGTATATTTATTATGTATATATAAAAGACACACACATACAGTATATATTTTGAAAATATTTACATGTATATATTTATATTCATAAAATTTATTTTATAAATAAATATATTTAATATATAAATGAACATATTTTTTTAAATATATATATGCATGTGTGTGTATTTATATATACATAATAAATATACACAGTACACACACATTCTGGAAACAAAAACTTTTGTTTTGGATGCAATTAATCGTGATTAATCATTTGACAACACGTATGTAGGATATCAGAGAGTGAATCAGACAAATTAAGATTTGATCTGATTGGTGTTGAACAACCCAAAGAGCCAAATTTCACAGAGGGGCCCCAAGGCTGCAACAGGATGCCATAAATCAGATTCCTAGCTCCAGCCCTCTAAGAAAGACTTGCCAACAAGCCTCTTTCACAGAACAGCTTGCAACATTAAGACAAAAGAATATTTATTGACAACTCCTATGCAGGAAGGAGGTCGTCAAATTTGGGGCAAGTAATCAAGACTGATGAAGTAAACAAGCCATCACATGCGTTCCATGATAGAAATCACAAGCTTCCTTAGATTGACTTTATTCCCACAAGACAAAGACTGAGACTGAAATTCCTTAGGAGACCTTTTAACCTCTCTAGTCCTCACAGAACATGTCCTTATGTTCACAGAATGGTACAGAAACTGCCTTTTCACATATAGATGCACCAAAATCATCTTACAAGGACTTATGAATCATTTACAGTGGGTACGGAAAGTATTCAGACCCCCTTCACTTTTTTCAATTTTGTTATGTTGCAACCTGATACTACAATTGTTTAAATTCATTTTTTTTCTCATTGATCTACACTCTGTACCTCATAATGATGAAGTGAAAACAGAATTTTAGAAATGTCTGTAAATTTATTAAAAAGAAAAAACTGAAATATCACATTTACTTAAGTATTCAGACCCTTTGCAACAACACTTGAAATTTCGCTCAGGTGCCTCCCATGTCTCTTGATCATTGCAGAGATGTTTCTACACCTTGATTGGAGTCCGCCTGTGGTAAATTAAATTGATTGGACATGATTTGGAAAGGCACACACCTCTCTGTAAAAGGCCTCACAGCTGATAATGCATATCAGAGCGAAAACCAAGCCACGAGGTCAAAGGAACTGCCTGCAGAGCTCAGACACAGGATTGTATTGAGGCACAGATCTGAGAAAGGCTACAAAAAAAATTCTGCTGCACTGAAGGTTCCCAAGAGCACAGTGGCTTCCATAATTCTCAAATGGAAGAAGTTTGGCACAACCAGGACTCTTCCAAGAGCTGGTCCCCAGCCAAACTGAGCAATTGATGGAGAAGGGGCTTGTCTAGACTGGTGACTAAGAACCTGGTGGTCACTCTAGTTGAGCTCCATGATCATATATGCAGATGGGAGAAACCTACAGAAGGACAAACATCACTGCAACACTCCACCGATCTGGGCTTTATGGCAGTGTGGCCAAACTCAATCCTCTCCTCAGTGAAGACACATGAAAACACACTTGGAATTTGCAATGAAGCACCTAAAGGACCCTCAGACTCTGAAAAACAAGATTACCTGGTCTGATGAACCTCAATTCTAAGTATCATGTTTGAATCTTCTCATCACCTGCAGAGTACCATCCCAAAAGTAAAGTGTGCTGGTAGCAGCCTCATGCTGTTGGGCTGTTTTTCAGCAGCAGGGACTGAGGAACTCATCAGAGTAGAAGAAAAGCTCAATGCACCAAAATATTTAGATGGCCTTAATGAAAACCCAGTCCAGGGCATTCAAAACCTCAGACTGGGCCGAAGGTTCACCTTCTAACATGACAATGACCTTAAGCACACAGCCAAGGCAACACAGGAGTGGCTTAGGGACAACTCTGTGAATGTCCTAGAGTGACCCAGCCAGAGCCCTGACTTGAACCCTATCGAACATCTCTGGAGAGACCTGAAAAAAGGCTGTCAACAGACGGTCCCCATCCAACCTGACCGAGCTTGAGAGGATTTGCAAAGAAGAATGGCAGAAATTCCCCCAATCCAGTTGTGTAAAGCTTGTTGCGTCATACCCAAAAAGACTCAAGGCTGTAATTGCTGCCAAAGGTGCTTCAACTAAGTACTGAGTAAAGGGTCTGAATACTTATGTAAATGTGATATTTCAGTTTTTTCTTTTTAATAAATTTACAAACATTTCTAAAATTCTGTTTTCACTTTGTCATTATAAAGGACAGAGTGTAGAGTAATGAGAAAAAAAAAAAAGAATTTAAACAATTGTAGTATCAGACTGCAACAACAAAATTGAAAAAAGTGAAGGGGGTCTGAATACTTTCCGTACCCACTGTATATGCAGAACCCCATATTATGTTTGTAACCCACACATTAGACTGTCATGTTTTAATCACATATTATGTATGTCTTTTTAATCATTATTGAATAGCTGAAGGATTCATATGCATGTTTGGTATGTATGAGTTTGAAAAATCATGCATTAAATGTTTCTTCCAATCAATTCTTTGTCAAATGTATCATAGTCTTGTTATAGAAATTATGTTCAAAATTATACTTTACAAGAGCGGGAAAATTCGGACTATGTGACTGATACAGGATTTATGATGGGAAAGAAACAGAGCAACACCCCTAGGCTAAGATCATTTCTAATTGGTCAAGACGTCCAGATAGGACGGTCTGAAAGCCGAGTTTAAATACTCAGGACACCATCAAATTATGCTTTTTCGCTTTTGCTTTTGCTGCTTCTTCTGCTTCTCCTAAGATGTCTTCCTCCTCTTCTTCTTCTCTTTTGCCACTGCGTTTTGACGCTGCTCTTTGAGCGTGCTCTGGCCTACGTGCCAGCTGCCAACACAATGAGAAGAAAACCCACCTAGTCTCGTTACATCCTTTTATTCTTTTACTTTAATTTCTTGTCTTTCCGTGAGAGTTTCATTAAGTTAAGTTTGCCGCAAAGTCCAGCTCCGACGGCACCCGCCCAAACTTCAACCAGACCAACTCAGCATCAAGAACCAACGCCCAAGACTTTACTACGAAAGACCACTGAACTCAGCCAATCCGCAACCTCGGGAAAACCCCTTTCTGCAAGATGACAACAAAAGGGAATCCCTTAACACAAAGGCAATGCAAATAATACAACTCCAGATTTTTGCTGAGCTGGTACATTTAATATAAATTTTAGCCTCATTGAGAAACTCAGTGCAAGGGTTAAATAAGTGATTGACGGTTGTTCAGGTCTATGCAATTGCACATATTGCTGTAAACTTGGGATATCACATTTTCATTCTCTTAACTCATCCTTTCCTTACTTTCTCTCTTTCTGCAACTTGTATGAATGTGTGAATGCGTGTGTTCATGTGTTAGATTAGTTTACATGTCTTAGGTTTATATAAATAAAATCTTATTTATATTGAAAAGAGAAGTATCTTGTGTTTTTGTGCTTACAAGTTAATGTCTTAATCTGCCGATCTTGTTACTGTGCTATTTAATAGTGTTTTCACTATATTTTGGATTGTAATATCCAGTGCAGAGTTGATGTTATACGGCTCATTCACTGAATTGCTGCCGACTCAGTGATCCGCCGTGAAACAGTGATTCTGTTCAAATTCCCTATAAAATCATAAATGATTCCCTTTGAGCTAAATTGACCTTGTTTACATTCTACCTATTACCCCTTACACACACATATTATATATATATATATATATATATATATATATATATATATATATATATATATATATATATATATATATATATATAAGTCCTGGGCAATTATAAAACAATTTTTTGATCGCGATTAATCGCATGACTGTCTGCAATTAATTGTGATTAATCGCATTGTTATGCACAAAATTCAATAATGAATTCAAAAGTAGTGTATTGTGCACTTTTTTCATTTAAGAGTACTGCGATATGAATAAAAGTGCAATAACATTTGGTTTGCAAACACTTACAAATACAGTAAGGTGCTTTTTTTACAGCAGTATTCCTTTTAGATAGTAGCAGTTAAAATATTTCTTGTAAATCTCAACTTATAACATTAATGCAATCAAATTAAATATAAAACCAAATCTATTTGCCACTGCCAAGGCATTAACGTTTTTATAGAAAATATTTTATAGTTTGTTATAGAAAAACAAGTTATGCTCAGAATCCAGAGCCTCGATCATAACATTATAACAGGCACCTTCCGAGTAGAGACCTGCACTATCACGGGACGGTGAGCGTGATTTCATCAAGTACAACATGTTCCTGGATCAACATCCTTGTTGATCCTGGAACGTCATTCCAATCAACCAATCAGAATTGAGGGATCTGTTTTAGGCTTATGATCAGGGTTAGGTGCTTCTACACCCTTGTTAATCAGTTATCATTTCACACTAATTTTAGGAATAAATTATGGTTAGGGTTAGGTTTAGGAGTAGGGATTGGGTTAAGTCTATATTTTTGGACAGTAATGTTGATCCAGGATCAACAAAAGATGTTGATCCAGGAACATGTCTTACTCCTGGCGGGATGTGCGGGATGTTACTCGTGTGCGGGATGCAGGAGAAAGTGTACTCATACTAGGCAATCTTAACCGTGCCCGAGTGTGTTTGACCCCCAAAGCCCGGTTCTTTTGACTAGTGTGATCGCTGCGTGCCGCGCTCGGGCACGGTTCGTTTAGCCATCCCTGGCTCGGTTGGAAGAGGTGGGCCAGAGCGCGGTTTAGTTGGGCTCGGGCGCGGTTCACATGTAGTGTCGGAGTGCTGAACTTCTGATACATGCATCATGATTGCGTGAACATTTCTGAGCGGCAAAAGTGACAGATCTGTAAAGTTATATTGTGAGAGTGTTGTGTGTTACCGCGTCCCAAACGACTCAAAATAATAAACCACAAAGTTAACAAAATGATGCACTCCACTGTGCTGAGTGAGAGTGCTTCTCTGCTGTCTTCACGTGCTATCGGACACTTCCAATTTCCCACTTATGAAGTTGTGATTACCAGCATGTTGCATTCTATTCTGTTAAAAATAACAGTGAACGGTGGTTTGAGAATGTTGATGCTTAGCCTACATAATTTAATCGGGAGCGCTCCTGCAGTCTTAGGCCCACCCCAATAAGACGCGTGATGACACCCATCCCAAGCATGTACTGATCAACATCCCACCACTCCTGTGACCCATGGTTTGTCTGTATGTGAATTCAGAGCCAGTGAGCAACGGACTTTCATAACAATAAAAAACTGCATTAATGTGCGATAAAATAACTGTCGGCGTTAATCAATTAATGCGTTAACGCGATAATAACGCGTTAACTTGCCCAGCCCTAATATTATATATATATATATATATATATATATTAGTCATTTCATTTAGTCATTTAGCAGACGCTTTTATCCAGAGTGACTTACAAATGAGGACAATAGAAGCAATCAAAACCAACAAAAGAGCAACAACATGCAAGCGATATGACAAGTCTCGGTTAGCCTAACGCAGTACACATAGTAAGGTTTTTTTTGTTTTTTTGTTTTTTTAAACAAGTAGATAGAATATAGAAAAGAAAGCTAGTGTTTTAGTTTTTTAAGAAAAGCTAGCAGTTAGAGAATAAATATGCAATTGATAGAGGGTCAAGTGTGTTTTTTTTTTTTTTTGCTTTTTTAATAAAATGAAAGGAGATAGATAAAATAAAGTTAGAAAAGAGAATGCTAGAGTTAGAGGGTCAAATAAACAAGTAGATAGAATATAGAAAAGAAAGCTAGTGTTTTAGTTTTTTAAGAAAAGCTAGCAGTTAGAGAATAAATATAAAATTGACAGAGGGTCAAGTGTGTGTGTGTGTGTGTGTTTTAAATAAAAAGAAGGGAGATAGATAAAATAAAATTAGAAAAGAGAATGCTAGAGTTAGAGGGTCAAATAAAGATGGAAGAGATGGGTTTTTAGCCATTTCTTGAAGATGGCTAAGGATTCAGCTGCTCGGATTGAGTTGGGCAGGTCATTCCACCAGATGGGAACAGTTAACGAAAAAGTCAGAGAAAGTGATTTTGTGCCTCTTTGGGAAGGTACAATAATGCGGCGTTCACTTGCAGAATGCAAGCTTCTAGAGGGCACATAGGTCTGAAGTACTGAATTTAGGTAAAGGGGTGCAGAGCCAAAGGTGGTTTTGTATGCAAACATTAATGCCTTGAATTTTATGCGAGCCGCTATTGGTAGCCAGTGCAAATTGATGAACAGAGGTGTGACGTGCTTTCTTTTCGGCTCATTAAAGATTAATCCTTCAGCGGCATTTTGGATTAATTGTAGAGGTTTGATGAAATTGGCTGGAAGATCTGCCAAGAGAGCATTGCAATAGTTTAGTCTGGACAGAACAAGAGCTTGAACAAGGAGTTGTGTTGCATATTCTGAAAGAAAGGGCCTGATCTTCCTAATATTATATAAAGCAAATCTGCAGGACTGGGCAGTTTTAGCAATGTGGTCTGAGAAATTCAGCTTATCATTAATCACAACTCCAAGGTTTCTGGCTGTTTTTGAAGGAGTAATGGTTGATGAGCCTAACTGGAAGGTGAAATTATGATGAAGTGATGGGTTTGCTGAAACTACAAGCAGTTCTGTCTTAGCTAGGATGAGTTGAAGGTGATGGTCCTTCATCCAACAAGAAATGTCTGTTATACATGCTGAGATGCGAGCAGTTATCGTCGGATCATCAGGATGGAATGAGAGGTAGAGTTGAGTGTCATCAACATAGTAGTGATATGAAAAGCCATGTTTCTGAATGACAGAACCTAATGATGCCATGTAGACAGAGAAGAGAAGTGGTCCAAGGACTGAGCCCTGAGGCACCCCAGTAGCTAGATGTTGCGACATGGATACTTCACCTCTCCAAGATACCTTGAAGGATCTATCTGAGAGGTAAGACTCAAACCACTGGAGAGCGGTTCCTGAGATGCCCTTTCTCAATAGGGTTGACAGGAGGATCTGGTGGTTGACCGTATCAAAAGCAGCGGATAGATCCAGCAAGATAAGTAATGAAGACTTGGAAGCCGCTCTTGCAAGTCTTAGGGCTTCAACAACTGAGAGCAAGGCAGTTTCGGTCGAATGTCCACTTCTGAAGCCAGATTGGTTACTGTCCTGGAGGTTGTTCTGTGTGAGAAAGGCAGAGACTTGGTTGAACACAACTCGTTCAAGTGTTTTTGCAATGAAAGGTAGAAGGGAAACCGGTCTATAGTTCCCTAAAAGAGTTGGGTTAAGAGTGGGTTTCTTAAGAAGTAGGGTTATACGAGCCTGTTTAAATGCTGAGGGAAAAACTCCAGTGTGAAGGGATGTGTTAACGATGTGAGTGAGTGCAGGTACAACTGCAGGAGAAATGGATTGAAGGAGATGGGATGGAATAGGATCAAGCGGACAAGTCGTAGGATGACTGGAAAGGATGAGTTTAGAGACTTCTGCCTCAGAGAGTGGAGAGAAGGATGTGAACGAGTGTATGTTTGATGGTAAGATGTGTTTGACAGTTTGTGCTGTGGAGAATTGTGCAGTGAGGTTAGTAATTTTATTAATGAAGAATGTGGCAAAGTCGTCAGCTGTTAGAGTTGATGAAGGAGGGGGAGGAGGAGGACAAAGGAGGGAGAAGAATGTTTTAAAGAGCATGCGAGAGTTAGGCGAATTGTTAATTTTGTCGTGATAGTATGTTCTTTTAGCAGTAGAGACATTAGCAGAAAAGTCAGAGAGGAGTGATCGATATAAATTAAGGTCAGTAGGATTTTGTGATTTGCGCCATATCCTCTCTGCAGCCCTGAGCTTAGAACGATGTTCGCGGAGAACGTCAGATAGCCAAGGGGCAGAAGGGGTGGTACGGGCTGGCCTGGAAGATAAGGGGCAGAAAGCATCTAAACAAGATGTCAGAGTGGAACAGAAAGTATCAGTAGCACTGTTAGCATCAAGCGATGATAACTGTATAGAGGGAGGAAGCGAAGATGAAACCATAGCAGATAACCGGGAGGGTGAGAGTGAGCGTAAGTTACGTCGAAAAGTGACATGTGGAGGGGTATGTGTTGTGTCAGGAATCATGTTGAGGTTAAGAGTGAGGAGGAAGTGATCCGAGGTGTGCAGTGGAGTAACCAGCACATGATAAGTGGAACAGTGTCATGTGTAAATAAGGTCCAGTTGGCTGCCTGATTTGTGAGTAGCCGTAGTTAACACTCTCTTGAGATCAAAAGAGGCAAGCAGAGTGTGGAAGTCTGCAGCTTGAGGTTTATCGAGGTGGATGTTGAAGTCTCCAAGCATAATTAAGGGAGTACCATCCTCAGGAAAGGTTGAGAGCAACACATCTAATTCTTCCACGAAGTTACCTAGTGGTCCTGGAGGTCGATAAACAACTACAAAATGGATTTTTAGAGGTAATAGTAACCGAATGTGATTCAAAGGAGCTGTTGATACACAGAGATGGTAAAGGAGTAAATTTCCAATTATTAGAAATGAGCAGACCAGTACCTCCACCTCTTCCAGTTAAACGGGGGGTGTGGGAAAAGGAGAAATTATTGGAGAGTGCTGCAGGTGTAGCATTGTCTTCTGGTTTGATCCAAGTCTCTGTCAGGGCCATGAGGTTTAGCCTTGAATGACTAGTAATGGAAGTAATGAAATCAGCTTTGTTGACAGCAGACTGACAATTCCAGAGACCAATAGAAAAAGAAAGTAGTGTATTAGCAGACATAGGCAAAGTGCGCAGGTTGTTAGGATTGCGCTGCCTACAGTGTGTGACGCGAGGTTTGCGAGTGGTAATGATAGTAGTGATCTGAAAACACATAGTAAGAATTAGTTATAAAACAGAAGTGAAACAAGTAATAGGAAAGAGGATAAATAAAAAGTGATACTTATATCCCTTGCCGGTGTCCCTGCCCGGTGGAGTCGCACGGTAGAGTCGATAAAATTTACACTATTCGGTCTTCACACGACGAGGGCTTCACACGAGGGCTGCCGCGGTAAACTAAGCTTATTTATACCCGTCTAACAAATCACCAACTGAATTCAGCTGGACAAACTTTCCTGTTAAATCACAATAAATGGCCAAGCAAGCACAGACACTGACAAGGTACGCGATACAGTACGAGACCAAACGCGATTTCAGCAGGTCTCTACACAGTAAACAAAACAAGTGTTTCCTAGCAACGGCAACTGTGCTAAACACTAATGAGACAAGTAAATACACTTACGAGCTGCTTTTAACTTCCGCTGATGGACTGCTTCTCTCAAAGAGTATTTCTTACACTGTCTTCTGCTGGCGCTTGAACACACTTTCCTGTTAAATCACAATAAATGGCCAAGAAAGTTCCTGTGGCTCAGTGGTAGAGCATTGCGTTAGCAGCGCAAAAGGTCGTGGGTTCAATTCCCAGGGAACACACATACTGATAATTGTAAAATGTATTGCCTGAATGCACTGTAAGTCGCTTTGGATAAAAGCGTCTGCTAAATGCATAAATGTAAATGCAAGTACAGACATTGACAAGGTACGAGATACAGTACGAGACCAAACGCGATTTTATATATATATATATATACACACACACACACGTTTAATGCATAGCATCATGTTTAAAATGTACAAAACAAATGTATGCATAAAAATACATGACCTTATCCAGCTCAAGTTTAACATCCATTAAAGATTAGTATTTTACTAATCATTCATGCAGCTATAGAGTTTAAATCAACCTCTTATGCAACACAATAACACCAATCCCTCTCTGACTACTAATTCTTTATAAACCACTGGGAGGTTTAAAGGAAGGTGAAATCTGAATGTAAACAGACTATGTCTTTCTATGTAATATGCAGAACAAAGTGGTTGTTCCAGGACACATTAGCTCAAAATGTGTCTTGACAAAATGACATATAAAGCAAAGGCATTACATTGCCTCTCCGAAGCTCTACCAATTGCATTTTGCATAAACATTCTAACATCTGTGAGCTACATGACATCACTTAATCTGTCTTATTTATATATTTCTTTTCCTTGATGTCTTTAGAGGCAATGCCTGCATGAAAGTGGAACTTAAAACTAAACATCTGGTGCGAATTTCAACAGGAAAATAAGAATGCTGTGGCATTAGAGTCATAACAGAGAAGATAAATTGAGCTTTATGACAACTAATTTCACATCAGAACAGTATATATATATATATATATATATATATATATATATATATATATATATATATATATATATATATATATAGTGCACTGTATTAATATAAATAATATAATTTTTTGTATCTTTTTTTTCTTCTGTATTTTAAATTTTGCACTACATTGTGTGTTGTAAAATTAATGGATAATGTCCTGGCAGAAAATAACAAGTACATTTTCTGTTAAAATATGTTTTTTAAATATTATTTTACATTATATATTTATAATATATAAACAATTACATTATGAATATATATAAATATACAAGTAACAATCCCAGTTCCTCACCTAATTAATTCAGTTCTAATTCTGGAATTTAAAAGGCATTCTCAATTCAACACAACCCCAGTATGCCAAATGCTTTTTTCATTTTATTTTTTCTAAATGTTTGATTTGGCTGGAATTGAGCACCAGGTCTGGCTAATGTTTACGAGAGGCCGAATTTCAGCATGTTAGGAATTAGCATGCTTACCCAAAGATACAATTGTTGCACACCAACCAGAACAATAACAACATGTTTTTTTTTTGTTTTTTTTTTTTGCATGAATGGAGGTTACATATGAAGGTTATAAACTGAAGGTCATAATGTGCATTTAAAGTGTTAACACTATTTCAGTTAGCTGAGTGATCTACATGACTTTCACAGAATGCTGACAGAAGACTATCTTAGGACTCACTAGGGAACGAGTAGCAACAATAACAGTAAATGATTCAAGGTGTTTGTCACACATGGGTCCGTTAGGCTATTATTTACCGCAAGTCTACAGTTATAATACCTACAAAATTCTGGCATTGACCTGTAGGTCTTCATTTAGAAATTATTATGGTGTAAATCCCTGAAAAGCAAAATAAGGCCTATTCACCATTTTCTACAATTTATTTCTGAGATAAATGCCGCTGCAAAAAGGAGTGCAGTAACTCGCGCAAGTCCTTGTGGCTTTAATAAAGTTACAACTTACACATACATGGGTTAAATGCATTAAAACACATGCACAGAATTAGTTTTCATCAAATAAATTAGCTTATTTCAATTAGTGGTCATAATCTGCAATTAACCTGAAGGTCAGTTCCGCACATACCTAAAAGCTGTAATTATTTTCAAACCGGATTATTTTAGCGTGTATTTAATTACGCTGATTATCCTTGAAATGTCAGAGTCGAGTCACACTATCTGCATTCGTGTAAGGCTAATAAAACTACACATACAAAGAAAGTGTCAAGGATGTCACATCAGAAATAGTTACATTTTACATGATTTTTAACAAGATTTCATGTAAGACTTTATTTGCAACTAGCTTGTTTGAAATCAATTAGCATCCCAAACTCAGAATAATATAACTTGAAAAATAAAATGAAACCATATCTACCACATTACACTGGTAATATCCTGAAATACAGTGCAGCATATATTACTACACTATAAAGCAGAGATTTTTTTTTTTTTTTTTTGGACTGTTGAGTGGTTGAATAAAATCCTATTAGCTCTGCACATTTCACATCGAGGATTTCTTTGCACAAGGCAGTGGGCACTGGCAGAGTAGTCCTCTCGCATCCTTCTCACTTTTATTTTGGGACATAATGGTGAGATAACACTTCTCTTCTAAATTCAGCATTGGCACCTCCATTCCAGCTAATTTTTCACCCAGCTGTAGTGGGTAAAAGTGCTTTGATTGATACATTGGGATTATGTCTATCTCTTTTCCTGCTCTGAAACAGAATGTTGCGAAGGGAACAGGATCTGCTGTTATTGCTTCCATTAGCTGTCACTGTAAATCACTGTGAATCAACCGGAACCTCAACATCCTGGTTCTAGGGTGGTCTATAATACCTGGAGAAAGCCATCAGCTAGTGTAAATGCCATGTGACTAATCACTTTAGACCCGCAGGAAAATGTCATGACAATGCTGATTGGCTGATGGCACCACAAAACACACTCCTAAAAAAGAAAAATAAATAAAATAACAAATACACACACACACACACACACACACACACATATATATATATATATATATATATATAAGTATTCATACCCCTTCATTTTTTACACGTTTTGTTATGTTGCTGCCTTATGTTAAACTGCTTTATGTTACTTTTTTCCACTTCAATCTACACTCCATACACCATAATGGTAAAGAAAAAAATTGTTTTTTAACATCTTTGCAAATTTATTAAAAATAAAAAACTTAAATGATTCCATTGCATAAGTATTCATACCCTTATCTGGGCCCGTTGAAATTTTGCTTAGAAGCATTTATATTGCTTGTAGATGTTATAGATGTTGCTTGTAGATGTTACTTGTAGATGTTACTACACTTTGAGTGAAGTTAACCTGTGGCAAATTCAATTGAATGGGTATGATTTGGAGGCACACACGCCTTAATAAAAGGTTTAACAGCTGATAATGCATATCAGAGCAAAAACTTAGCCCTGATGGTCACTCTAGTTGAGCTCCATGATCATATGTGGAGACAGGAGAAATCTACAGAAGGACAAACATCACTGCAACACTCCACCGATCTGGGCTTTATGGCTGTGTGGCA